>JAOXNR010013419.1:0-29866 GCA_028571225.1 Parsonsia alboflavescens
GTGGGGATAGGTTATTTTGGGGTGTTTTGGTTCCCAAGGTGATGAGATCGTGCCAAATCTTCAACTAATTGGACGAATTGGACCATCTCGTCTAGTCAGCAAACGTCATGCTCGAATTTGATGAGATTGCCCTTTTGTTTTGTTAGGAATGAGTTATAAAGTCATGATCATACAATTGGTGTTATAAGGTTGATATTGTCTTTGAAATCATTTTCTAAAAAAATTATTTTGAAATTTTTTTAAAAAATGGTTTTTCTAAAAAGGGTAACTAACAAGTCAAGTTATCAAAAATGGATTTTTATAAGATTTGATTTATTCTAAAGGAAATTTGGATTTGAGTTTTTTTGAAAAAGGATTTTATTTTGTATTGTGAGAAAGGTATTTTTGAAAATAAAATGTCACTAAGTTAAATGAATCTTGATATTCAATGGCGGACCTAGGCCATCAATCCTTTTTTTAAAAAAAAATCTAAATATATATAAAGTAATATTAATTTTATATATAAATATAAAACAAATTATTACAATTATCCTCTACATGAATTCTTATTTTGAAATTTTTTGAATGATTAATTCATTGTCTTTAGTATTAAAAACATCTCTATCTATATAAATTATCAAACAATAATTCATCCAAGCATCTCCCATACGATTGCGAAGTCAATTCTTGACAAATTTCATTGCGGAGAAGGTTCTTTCGACAGTTAATGTGGCAAACAGTAATGTCAAGATCAACTTGACCAGTAAACATACTAAGGGATAAACAAGATGCTCTCCAGTCTCAACCAACTTCTTTGCATGATCATCAATAATACTTAAAGCTGAAAATTTTTTATCCTTCTACATATCAAACACATATGTATTCAATTGGTTGTCAAGAACTACCAAATCAGTTGGAGAGAAATCATAAGAATATAACTTTGCAAACTAAATTAATTTCTGCTTGTTAAATGCAAAAAATGAGTTACCTAAAGCCAAGCAAGCTAAACAAATTAGTAATTCAGTGTTTGTTTCTGTAAAAGGATCATTTAGCTCTTGAAGTTGCATATCTACCATTGTGCATGTCAAGCCAACATGATAATTGTGTTCATTTGTAACTCCTTGAAATCTTTTTCTTGATCTCCTTTTAGGTAAAAATACATCTTCCATATTGAGAATCTCAATATCATGAGTTGTGCAAAATAAATAGTGAAGCAAGAATAATGACGAAAAGACTGGCTAAATAGAAGAAAAGTTGGAAAAACTTCGAAAACACACAAGTTTTCGGAAAAACGACCAAAGTAAAAAATTTTAATTAATCAAAGTTGTCGAAAACAATGAGAAATGAAATATTTTAAGCCAAAAACAAACCCTAAACCTAATCGAAACCGAAAAGTAAAGAAATTGCAAAAATACCCCTAGAAAACAGTAAATTACGAAACTGCCACTTAAAAGTTGAAAAATTACGACAATGCCACTGAAAACAGAAAAATGCCCAAAACTCCATCAAGACGACTCCGGATGGCCGAAAAATGCCTTGCAACATAGCATAGCAATGATTTTTTATCGTTGGACCGTTCCGGGTCACCTGATCAAATTTGAACCCGATCCGAGCTCGGACCAGTCGCCTCGGGAATCGTGCCCGACATCATCCTCTCCGGTTAGGAAAAGATTCGCCCGTGAATCTGACTCGTCCTCGCCAGCGACATCATTAGCAAAACCATCCTCATCCTCAAACTGGTAAGGTGACAAGTCAACTACATTGAAAGTACCCGACACGTTGTAGTTGCCTAGCAAATCAATCTTGTATGCATTGTCATTAATCCGCTCCAATACCTTGAATGGCCCATCTGCACGAGGTTGTAATTTCCCAAATCTGCCTGCCAGAAATCTCTCCTTCCTCAAACGAATCCAAACTAAATCACCCTCCATGAATACTACCTTCTTCCGACACTTGTCGTGTTTGTATTGTAAGTTCTGCTGATTGATTCGATCACAGACTTGGGAATGCAACTCCTTGATCTGCTGAGCATGCTCCTCTGCATCCAAACTGAACTGGTGGTGGACTGGTAATGGATTAAGATCTAATGGAGTAGCTGGATTGCGTCCGTAAACAATCTCAAACGGACTCTTCCTCGTCATCAGGCTTACTAAACGGTTGTATGAAAATTCTGCCTGTGGTAGCACCAAGTCCTACTGCCATGGCTTGTCTCCTAGTAAACTTCGCAGCAGCTTTCCCAAGCTTCTATTCACGATCTCCGTTTGAGGGTGATGAGAAGAGCTGAACTGCAATTTGGTGCCCAAATGCCTCCAAAGAGTTCGCCGAAAATGATCGACAAATTTCGCATCTTTGTCGGAGGTGATTGACTTTGGTATTCCATGTAATTTGACAATTTCCTGCAAAAACAACCTGGCCACTTGTGATGCATCAAACGTTTTGTTGCAGGGAACAAAACATGCCATCTTCAAGAATCTATCGACGACTACCATAATCGAACCCTTGCTCCTTTGCATCCTTGGCAGCCCAAAACAAAATCGACACTGATATCTTCCCAAGGTGCCAACAGAATAGGTAATGGCAAATACAATCCAGATTGCTACTCTTTGTTTTAGCAATATGACAGATTTTGCATCACTGAACACATTGAATCACGTCCCGCTCCGTTCTAGGCTAGTAAAAATCTTCCTGCACCAGTGCCAACATCTTGTCAATTCCAAAATGTTCGGCTAACCCTCCGACATGACACTCATCCACAATGGCTGCCCTTAACGAGCAATCAGGAACACACAATCGATTCCCCTGAAAAAGAAACCTGTCCTAAATCATGAACAATTGTTGTGGTCCTGTCTGACACTTCTCCCAAACACCCTTGAACTCCGGATCATCTCTATACAAGTTAGAAAGCGAATCAAATCCGATTACCTAGACCTGCATTGTGTTCAACAAGTTATGCCTAATGCTCAATGCATCTGCCACTCGATTTAGAATGCCAGCCTTGTGTTGAATGGAGAAACAGAAGGCTTGCAAGACCTTCACCCACTTGAAGGCTTGCAAGACCTTCACCCACTTCGCATGTCTTGCATTCAATTTATGCTCTCCATTTATGAACTTCAATGCTTCATGATTCGAAAACAAGACAAACTCCTTGGACACTAGATAATGCCTCCAATGCTCGAAACTCCGCACAATTGCATAAAACTCCTTATCATATGTTGAATACCGTTGTTTTTCCTCATTAAGCTTCTCACTGAAAAAGCTACAGGCCTGCCATGCTGCCTCAAAAGTCCTCCAATTAACACTCCTGAAGCATCACAATGTACTTCGAAAATTTCATAAAAGTCAAGTAATACTAAAATAGAAGCTTCGGTTACCTTTTGTTTTAGTAATTTGAAAGCCGCATCTACCTCAACAGTCCATATGAACTGATTTCCTTTCAAACAATCCATCAATGGTGCAATGATGGAACTAAAACCTCTGATAAATTGCCTATAGAAGGACGCCAGTCCATGGAAACTTCGAAGATCAAACATTGTCTTCGATGTCTCCCAATTCAGAATTCCCTCCACTTTTGTAGGATCCATCCGAATACCTTCACCCGACACCCCAACAACGTCACTTGATCTGTCAAAAAGTGACACTTCTTCAGATTCGTGAACAACTTCTGCTCCCTTAGCACCTCAAATACCTCTTTCAAATGTTGTAAATGCTGCTCAACCGAACCACTAAAAATCAGAATGTCGTCGAAATACACCACCACAAATCGCCCAATGAACGGACAAAACACCTGGTTCATCAACAGCATGAAAGTTTTGGGCACGTTCAACAATCCCAAAAGGCATGACCATCCATTCGTACAGCCCGTCTGGCATTTTAAACGCGGACTTCCACTCATCTCCTGGCCGAACTCGAATCTAATGATATCCGCTCCTTAAATCTATCTTCGAAAAGATAGATGCCCCATGCAACTGATCAATCAAGTCATCAAATCGGGGAATTGGGAATCTATACCTGATGGTAATCTTGTTCACAACCCGACTGTCGATACACATCTGCCACGAACCATCTTTCTTCGGCACTAGCAATACTGATACCGCACAAGGACTCATACTCTCTCGGACAACCCCCTTTTCCATCAACTCCCACACCTGCCTTTGTAACTCCTCATGCTGCTGTGGACTCATACGATAGGCTACCTTATGCGGAATTGCAACACTCGACACGAAGTCTATACAATGTTGAATATCCCTCATAGATGGCAGTCCTAAAGGCATTTCCTCTGGCATTACATCGGCAAATTCTTGCAACAAAGGAATAATCTCCTCGGGAAACTCGGAATGACCTTCGTTTTACTCCATAACCACCAAGGCAGAAATCTCCGTCGCCCTGATTGCCTCCTCTAGAAAATCAACCCTAGACAACAGAGCCATTGCCGTCTCCTTCCTCAAATTTGAAGGACCCAACGTAATGTTTTGGCCATCCTTGCTGAAGGTGTAAGTATTCCGGAACCCGTCATGCTTCGTTCGTCGATCATACTGCCATGGCCTCCCTAGCAAAATGTGACAAGCATCCATGGAAACCACGTCACACCATACCTCATCAGCGTAGCCCTTCCCAATCGAGAACTATACCAGGCACCGGTTGCTGACCTTAACTTCATTGCCCTTCTTTAGCCACGACAATTTGTAGGGTTGTGAATGCTCCACTGTCTCCAATCCTAATTTCTCAACCATTGTTGTCGATAGCACGTTGTCGCAACTACCTCTATCAATAATCATGTTACACACCTTTCCCCTGATAGTGCACTGAGTACGGAAGGTGTTATGTCGCAACTATGACTCGTCTTCCGCGGGCACATTTAGAAATAGTCGAATCATCAAGGATTCTCCCGAATTTGCATATATGACCTCCTCCTCGTTCTATACGTACACTTCGTCCTCATCGAAACTCGGCTCCAGCAACTCCTCGCTGAGAGTCACGAACTGCCTGTTTGGGCAGTCTGCGACAAAGTGCCCAAAACCGTGGCACTTAAAACACCGCTTAGTCGCCGCCCCCGTGGCCGCATCTTTGCTAGTTCAGCCCTGCGGACTGTCCTTGGTCACCGCCTTGCCCTTTTCACTCTTATTCATAGCAGCTGCCCCTGAAGATGATGATTGCCCGCTAGGTTTGTTCTAGAATCGACTCAAAACCCTAGAGCCCGAACTGCCGCCCTTCCACCTAAGCTGCCCCTCAACCTTCAAGGCCAATTTGCAAACACCCTTATACATCCAAAATTGTTGTAGTTGAACCACATCAGCAATCTCGAATTTCAACCCTAATAAAAATTGTGCCATTATCTACTCGTCTTCTTCGACGACGTCGCACCTCATAAGTAACCGATCAAACTCCGCGATGTATTGCTTCACTGATAACTCCAGCTACGGAATAGAATGATAATCAATAAACGCCTCGTGCCGATAATGTACCGGCAGGAACATTTTCCACAACAGTTTCTTCATCTTTTCCCAAGTCAAAATTTTTGACTTTCCCTCTTTGGCGTGTTGCTTCTTAATGTGCTCCCACCAATTCGAAGCATGTTTCCACAATTTAATCGCCACGATCTTAACCTTTTGGTCTTCCGTCAAATCTCGAAGATCAAAAATCCTCTCCACCGTATGTAACCAATCTAAAAATTCATCAGGATGTGCCCTACCCTCAAATCGGGAATCTCAATTTTCATGCCAAAATTCTAGAAAAAAGATGGTTGTCGGCCACATCGTTTAGGTCTATTTTGTCACCCTCGGTTCAACGCCACAAACGGATTGTCATCTTCCTCCTCATCGTCGGATTCAATTTCCGATTCCAAACCCTCCCCGGACTAAACATCCAATTGCGCCTCCCCCAGTTGCCGCTCTAAGTCCTGGATTCACCTGCTCTGTTCCTCATTTTCGTTCTCGACTTCCTATAGGTCTCATCTACGAGGCAGTTCGCCTTCTTCAGGAATGACTCCACGTCCCCTTCCAACACGACACCGTCCGCAACCATCACGAATTTGCTCAACCATTGATTTTAGCAACCTATGGCTCTGATACTAACTGATGCAAGAATAATGTCGAAAAGAATGGCTAAACAGAAGGAAAGCTGGAAAAACTTTTAAAACACACAAGTTTTCGGAAAAATGACCAAAGTAAAAAATTTAAATTTATCAAAGCTGTTGAAAACAATGAGAAACGAAATATTTAAAGCCAAAAACAAACCCTAAACCTAATCGGAATCGAAAAGTAAAGAAATTGCAAAAATACCCTTAGAAAATAATAAATTATGAAAATACCACTTAAAAAGTGAAAAATTACGATAATGCCACTGAAAATAGAAAAATGCCCAAAACTCTATCAAGACAACTTCGGATGGCCGAAAAACGCTTTGCATCATAGCATAGCAGTGACTTTTGATGGTTGGGCCTTTCCGAATCACCCGTTCAAATTTGAGTCCAATCCAAGCTCGGATCAGTCACCTCAGGAATCGTGCCCAGCATCAAATAGGACTTCATCCAATAAAGATTCTCATCCACTATTTCTTAAACCGTTCTTTGAGATCTAACCAATTTCATGGCATTGATGATGTCTTGGTCTTTTTTCTACAATGCTTGTGATAATTCATTTGCAATTCCTAACACCTTTTTCATCAACTGCACATTAAAGACGAAATCAAATATTTGTGTCATATCTAAGAGGCCATTTGCTTCTACTCTTTGTCCAAACTAGCTCCATCTTTACAAATGAACTCAAAAACATCAATAATTGAGGAATATAGCAACATCAAGTTCACCAGAGTGCCATAATATGAACCCCAACATGTATCAACATTTCTTTTCAAACTAATTTCTTGATTCATGCCCCATCCAGAAAGAAGCTCCCTTTTTTTTCCAATGCTTCTTTAACTCTGGCAACTTACTTCTCACAAAGTATGTCTTGTCTCTTAAATGAACCTCCAACAACATTTAAAGTAGCAATATAATTGAAAATGGAAGTAACTTGAATATGTTTCTTGGCTACAGCAACAAGTGTCAGTTGCAATTGATGAGCAAAGAAATGAATACAGAAAGCAAATGAGTTTTCCATTAGAATCAAACTTTTAAGATCATTAAATTCACCTTTCATATTACTAGCACCATCATAACCTTGACCTCAAATTCTTGCTAGACTATGCCCATATCTATTCGATAAGGTTTCAATTCCTACTTTTAGAGATGATACAATAGTGTCACTAATGTGGACAATACCAAGAAACTGCTCAACAATGTCTCCTGTCTTTCGTACATAGAGTAATGCTACAATCATTTCCACTTTATTCAATATATCACATGACTCATCAACCATGAACTATGTCTTTTTGAATATGGGAGCAATTAATTGATGGTCCTTAGGAGCATAGTTACTAAAATCACGATTTAAATAGCAAAATCGCACGATTTCATGATCATACAGTACATCAACGTGTAAAATAGATCCAAACTCGAAAAGATAGAAAAACTTGGTGGAATCGCAAGTTGACTCGCTAAATTAGGCGAGTTTTGCCATTTCCCCGAATTTTAGCTGAAATGAAAATTACCCAATTGGATATCAAGTGACCCGATCCAGTGAAGCCTTCAATTTCAAATAAAGTATCATATTTTTAGTACATTTCTCTCTATAAGAACTTAGAAGAACTGAAGAAATGCTACTCTTCTTCTTCTAGTATTCTTCTGAAATTAGTTAAAATAGGCTCAATTCAAATCATCAAGAAGTGGTAGAAAAGAATACGATCTACGATGAAGCAAGTAATGAAGTAGTAGACTCAAGGTTTTTGTCATGTGAGATTGTGATTGTCGAACTCAACCAAATTGTAGAGCGAGTGTCAACTGTTAGTGCCATCTTTGGAAGTGCAAATGTCTCCTACGACTAAAGACCAACTGAAAAGTCTCCCCCACAGCTGAAAAGTGAAGACCCCAATGGAAGGAACTGGAAGGCTCTGACGTCTGCCCAACTTCTATTTTTTTTCCCCTTTGTTTTGCTTGAATTTGATTGCTACACTAGAGCTCGAACAGCTCGAAGGTAGGTGCTTTTCCTTGTTCTTGGTAGTTGGCTTAGCTAGCTTAACTCTGCTATTGAATCTGAACTTTTTATTATGATTATTTAATTTGTTCTCTTTGTGCATGTGAATTGATAGTTGAATTTGAATAATGACTTGAAGTCCTGAATTTGAAAGTTTTGATTATTTTGAATACTTGTATGAATTGATTCATATGATATATAGTTTATTCACCTCACTTGATTCTTGATTATTTGTGATTATATGATATATAGTTTATTCACCTCACTTGATTCTTGATTGTTCGTGATTATTCTCTGCAATATATGTGAATTTGGATATTGTGAATGTGGAGTGGAGTGACAGGGGGAGTCACAGTGTGGCATGGACTGATGGAATGTGGGATTGATGTGAAGTGTGAATGTGGTAATTGGTAAATAATAAATTCTATGAATCTAAATAGAGCAGAGAGACAAGGAACTTGAGTTTAGTTTTTTCTTTTGTATAATACTATAAGTTTATATTATGTGAATGAGTAAATTTATTTTGTAAATGTATTTTTATGTGTTAAGTGTTTAACAAAAAATAAAGTTGCTTCAAAAAAATGCCACCGAAGAGAAAAAATCCTAGTTGAACTTTGATGTTTTAAACCATGTTGGATGGATTTTAATTTTCTAAAACTTGTTAGTTTTTTTGTCATTTTTGTTAACTGCCAAATTCATTAAACCAAGAAGGACAAAAACTTCTAAACTTAATTCCAAATTTTCTTTTGGAAAATTAGGATGATAAGATAAAATTTTTGGATGCAATCCTGGATATGTAGGAAGCCCATCCAAGTTTATATCAATTCGGAATGTTTTGTACCATATCATGCATCATCAGCAAATTGGTTCTTGAGGATTGATTTTCTTTTGAGAAATTTATCTATATCCTACAAAATAAATGGAAATTCTTTATTGCAAAATTTTAAAAAATAGTAAATAAAAATAAAAATCACCAAAGTTTCAAATCATAACAATTTATATTATTAATGTTGAAATTAACAAATAAGTAACCTAGATTAGTAAAAAAAATAATATATTTTTCTTGCCGAATAATCTTGAGTTGTGGTTTGCTCTTGATAATCGAGATTGATGGAAAAAGAATGCTTCTTAGAATATAACTTTTTATAAGTAGTGTTCTGACTATATAAAGTTTCATGTTTATATAGAGTAGTTTTGGCTCAAAATTTAGAAAATAAGAATTGATAAAGGAAGTTTCTTTTTTATTTTTAAATAAATTATTTTTCAAAAATCAGTTTTATATATTTCCAAAAACTGTGCTTAAGGCCATCAGAAAATTTTTAGAATGGGCTAAAAGATATTAAAGAAAATTTTGAATTTTTTAGAATGGGTCAAAAGATAAAAATTTAAAATTTTAGGATGGACCTATTGATATTAACTAAAAACTTTAAATAAAATATATAAACTACCCTTTTTTTTTTTTTTTTAGCTTGGGCCTGTGCCCATCCTCAACCCGGCGTGCTTCCTCCACTGTTTATATTTGAAGTAGATATTCCTTATAGTGTGCACTTTTTTTTTTTTTTTGTTTCTTTCTTCCCGCTATGTTGTTATTCTCCTTGTGATACACTTGGCATGATTAATATGAATGTGAGTTTTCTTGATTTTATGAGCTCCTCTTTGTTTTGTTATTTTGGGTAGACCTAGCACCTAAACCCAACTCCAGGTGGGGTAAGAGTGTAAATTTTAAAAAAAAGAAAAAAAAGAGAAAAAAAGTTGAGTACCAAGTATCCCAAATCTAGATGGGGTTAGGTAGGATAAAACTCAATAAAACCCATATCAAATAAAACATTTTAGTATTTTCAAAAGGGAAAAAGAAGAGCAAAGGAACGACATTGGGCATAAAAATAACTATGGTGTTACTTGAGTGTAAGAAATAAAGTTAAATGCAACAAATCAACAAGATCTATCAATAATGAACGAACAGTTTTGAGAGTATACAAGAAGGAATTTTAGATTTTTTTTGTTAGTTCTTTGTGTTGATGGTTTTTACTTTGCGGGTGTACAAGGTCATGTAGACCCGTACGCGAGTTAGGCGGTCATCTTAGACCTCCGACCCCTAGAAGGCCAACTAGTGGTAGTATTATTTTTTATATGTATTGTATAACTATTTTTATTAACTAAATAATAAATAAATATCCTATTCTTTCTAATCTTTCACTCTTTTAGTGCAAGTATCCTATTCGCAAGGAAAACTAACATGGTACTTCCTATCTCAAAGGAAAGCTAAAGTTAAATGTTGTTGTTTTTTAAAAAAATTCTATTCCCACAGAAAGTTAACATTAAAAAGTTGTCCATAAAAAATAAAAAACTTTATCTTTCTTTCTCACTTCTTTTATAAAAAATAACTCTCTTCCCTATTTTTGTGTTGTATTTACTATAATTCCTTTTATTGGAGTACCAATGGTTTCAAGGAAAGGATTGAGAGATAATATTCAGGTATGTATTGCTCTAATCAGGTTTTATTATTCGATAACCTTTATATTATTTTTGTGTTTATTGATTTTTTATTTTCTTTATTTTATTAATTGATATAGCAATTTCATAATATTTGAATTTTGTTTTGTTGATTATTTTGTAGCTCTTTTCATTTAAATTATTTTTTTTTGTTAGTTTAACTTTTTTGTGAATAATATGTCAAATAGAAATACAATAGTGGTTATGAAAAATTTAAAAGAAGAGTATATAATAAATGATTTTGCAACTCGAAAAGCTCAAAAAATAATAATAAACACACATATTATAAGCCCTAATTCTTGCCTAATGCCCCAAAAAGGATTCGCATGGTCTTGGATGTAAAAACATGTTGTCGTCGTGTGTTAGGAGGTTGAATTGTAAAAGGGGGTAATCTAGTCGTACAAATGAATGGTGAAATGGTATTGAATTTCAGTTTTTTATTTTAATTTAAGAAAATGTCAAAATAGGTATATAATGAAAAACAAATATAAAGATTGAGTAATAATGAAATGTTGGAAAGATTTGGTTAATTTTTAAAAGTTTCTATTCAGATGGGTGAAATGAAAACAATCCTTGTTTGATTGAAAAGCATTCTTTAAATTTTGGTTAAGCTTGATTCTATGTGGATAAAAACTTGATTAAATATCTTGTGATTGTCGCTTTGGCTGAGTGGTTAAGGCGTGTGTCTGCTAAGTACATGGGGTTTCCTTGCAAGAGTTCAAATCTCTAAAGGAAACAACTTTTTGTATTCCGTTCAAATGCAAAAGAGTTTAACTTAAAAAATAAACTCCTTTTAAAAAAGTAAAGAAATATGATGTTAAGCAAAGTTATTCCTTCAAACATTTTGCTCCTATTTCTCCTCCCTTGTGTTGAATTGTAAGTTTTGTTTTCAAGTCAATAGGCATGTTAGTTACTTGGGACTTAGTGATAAGTGGAGCTAATCATGCTTATTGGTGCTATTATAATTCCCTTTTTGTATTAGGAAACCAATTTCAACCATCTTTCTTTTCTTTTCTTTCTCTACTCTTACCAAACTTTTTTCGCAAAAAGGCCTATCATTTGGTATCAATATTAGGTTTTGAATGGGCACTCAAAGTAAATCTAAAGCTGAATTTTTGAATGATGCAAGCAAAGCCTTAGCCCGTAATGAATCCAATTTCTACCTACTTAACACTGATATGAAAACATACTTTCCGAACTCTAGATTAGAGAGAAAAAAACATCAAACTCCATTCGAAAGCATCAAACCATTTGTTACAACGGCTACCTCTCAAATCCAACCTTCCGCTAGCAACACTAACCCAAATTTTTCCTCCAATTTTTTGCAAAACTCTTATCAGAAACACCTTGACCTCATGCTCAATTTCCTTAGATTTGATTGGAAGGATCCATATGGATGTTTCGTTCATTCCAAATCCTTATAATGCCATTATTATAAGTGCATCCTTGATCATCAAGACATTTCTTACTAGGAGTAACAATCAAAGAACATCTTCTAATTAAGTTTCCATAATCTACTAAAGAAACAAACTATTATAGTACTTCCAATTTTCAATGTTAGTGTGCTTAATTAATCTACTTTTTACACTTATAATGATACCAAATTGAATGGAATACTATTAAATTGGAGTGTATTTTGAAAGTTTTGTAAAATCTAAAACAACTCCTAAAGAATACAAAACAAACAATTCATAAAAGAACAATGTGATATAAGTATCCTGAGATACTCCAAGATCTTCAAGGATATATATCCTAAGGAAGTCAAATCGTACTAGTAAACTGTAATTAGAAATCTAAGAATTTGTATTTTTGAGGAGGAATTTTAGTAAACTATTAGGGCGGAGAGTTGATACTTGCTCTAGCCACTTGGGCTAAAAGCAAGACAGCTTATGTGTTCTTGTTTTCATAGGGCCCTGCGAAGCTTTTTTGAGGCCTTAGGCAAGAATTAGCAAGAAGCTTTATAATATATATCTTTTATTTTCTGAACTTTTTCGATTACAAAATCATTTATTATAGTTTTATAATTAAGATAGTCTAACTCTTATTTACTAGATTAAAATTAGGACTATCAATATTTTGGGGTAATTTTTGAAGGGTAAAATATCCACGATCATCCTGAACTTTTCGAAATCTAAGTTTTGCCCTTAAACTTTTAAAATTAGTTTGTTATAACCTCAAACTTTCAAAATGTATACCAAATACCATTCCACCCGACCCGTCCATTGGAGTTAACGGAATTCATTTAAGAAATATTCGTGAGTCTAACTTTTGCCCTCATACTTTATTACTATTAAGCTTTCTCCCATAAACTTTATTGTTTTCTAACTTTAACCCCTTATTAAATGCATTGTTATGCCATACATTGTCTATGTATAAGATATGATATGTGTTATTTTGTAGATTTTAACGAAGTGATATGCAATTCAACCTTACTCCACAATTTTATTTTATTTTTTCATTTTTCTTCAAAAAATGAAATTTTTCTTAACCAATAAAAATTCATGACTCAATTTATAGTGAAGATGGCTAGTCATATATTGCAAAATATGTATCTACTTGGCTCTTTAATTAAGTATATTCATAACAATAAATTTTTTTTACAAATAAGGATACAATAAGATAGGTAGTATGTTGGACTAATAAAAAAAATCTAACATTAACACAAGGATTTCATTTTTTTTTTTTTTTTTAAAAATAATAATAATGTAAAAACTATATATATGAGGGAGTGAGGTTGAATTGCATATCTTTCAGTCATTAATATCTACAAATAACACAAATCATGTATTATAAATAGACAATAAATGGCATGACATGACAAGACATTTAATAAGGGATAAATGTTACACAATAATAAAGTCTAGGGGCAAAAGTAGAACAGTAATAAAGTATAAGGGCAAAAGTTGGACGCACAAATGTTTCTTAAATGAATTCCATTAGCTCTAACAGATAGGATTGATGGAAGGGAATATTGCATATATTTTGAAATTTTAGGTTATGACAGAATAATTTTAAAGTTTAAGGCAAAACTTGGATTTTTTAAAAGTTCAGGGTTATGGTAGATCTTTTGCCTTTTTAGAAAATGTTGAACTCGATCGTCTTTTTAAAATTTAGATACACTTGTAACTTATACAAAAAAAAATTGGTCAAAGAAGGTATTTTTCCGAACAACTTTTCCCTGTGAGAAGGTCGTAGGAAACAACCTACAGAAATATTGAAGGATTTTTTGTTTGTTTTGGTTGATGGATTGTTAGTTATATTTGAAAGTCAAATCGAAACACATTGGGAAATTAAGGGATTTAATTGAAAAATCAAAGAGATATCAGAACACAACACTTTGAACTCTCTCATCACCATATTGTTATCTCACCATCGAAGAATTCTTTGTGCTTCCTTCTCACCGACGAAGTCATCTTTTTTCAAGCCCTGAAAGTTTCAGTCTAATCTACCTTGAAATTCTAGAAAGGTATGATTTTTCTGGACTTAATGATTGTTTATTGTTTAAAAGATTGGTTCTTTCTTCTACAAAATGTCTTCCATGTTACGGGTTTCAAAATTTGTGAACAAAATGTCCCATTCATTCTTGGTTCACGGAAGCTTTGCCTTGTTTTGTTTTTAAGGAGAGTGAGGTTTGTTTTCTTGGCTAAAGCTTGGATCTTTACATCTCTTCGATATATACAATGAGTTTAGGGTTGTGAAAAACTCCGCCTTTTTAACCAAAACTGAATAATTTGAGTGAAGACAAGATTTTTCCAATTCTAGGCATGGTTGTTTATGTAGTGTTGATAGATTTATTTATATTGTATCTCTGTAATGTATATACTTCAAGTATGGATTGTTTGGGTTTCTTTGTGGATTGTTTTGATAACTTATACCATTGTCTCTTAATTTTATATAAGGTGAGTTGTTTATGGATTGTCAAGATTGTTTATAGATTGTCTAGATTGTTTATGGATTGCATTGTGATAACAACCCATAATGCTTTTAAACAACTCATAGTTCCTTAAAACAACTCATATATCTATTTAACAACATTCCATGTGGCTGATAAACAATCCAATTTGCAATGTACTGGAACACATGTGGAATGTTACTTAGGAATAATTTATCACATTAACAAACTAAAACTCAACAACCGAACAGTGATGTAAACAACTCATAATGCCTTTAAACAACCTATAAGGCCTTCAATAACCTATATGGCTTATTGAACAACATCATTTGTGGATGGTAAACAATCTAAGCCACAATGTATAAGGAATACAAGTGGAAGGTTACTTTGAACCTTTTCTTGAGTTTGTTGTATTGGCAACTCAACAATGTAGAAAATTAATAAAAGAACCCACAATGTCATTAACCTAACTTATAACGCTTATAAACAATCCATATGGTTTATTCAATACCATCTCTTGTGGCTGATAAACAATCCAAGCTATAATGTACAAGAATATATGTTTAATTAGAAACATTTTCTGGAGATTATGGTATTAACAACTCAACAACCCAGACAATTAATAAAACAACCCATAACGCTTAATACATGATCAAAAAGTGAGATCTATCTTTCAGCTAGTCATGTAAATGCTAGAGTATTTTGTACATCATGGTTGATCTAATATACTATTTTACAATTAAATAAATAAAAAAAGATCATTCATCAATTATGGCTTTCATGTGTGTTGTTGTCATGCTCATCATTGTTTGTATCTATCTCGGTATGTCTCTGTGGAAATCACCTTTTTGTGTGTCTAGTTTGCTTGCATGTTGAGCATATCTTTGGTCCTCGGAGCCCCCTTGATGTTTGAGTATTGTTGGTTGACCACCACCTCCAATATTCCCTCCATTTGATGTGATCCAAATGATCTAGGTAGGTTTGCCTACTATAGCTACGACCATGACGCGATGCACACTTTTCACATACCCAGAACTCATCAATAGATTAAATTTTTCTAGTTCTTAGTCTTCCAGCTTGGACCCTCCATGGCAGTGGTAGGACTATCTCATCTTTAACAATTCGTGGTGCATTTTAATTAGATGGGTGTGGTACTAGTCTAATGGAGCCAAAATATGATGCGACCCATATTATAATCTTGTCGTGTATGGCCATGAACTCAGCCACCCCATCATTGTAGTCAAACACCCTATGATAAACTGCAAAATAACCCATATTGACACATCAAATAGCCAAACTAATACTAACTCACCACTAAACAACACAAATAGTTCCACACACACTTAATGATCAATTAGCAACCAAAAAAACTACATCTCATATTATAATATGATGCCACTCATACTTTAATCACCAGATAAAAAACTCACACATTAATCCAAACAACTCGTCAAGACTTGTATCGTTTGTAAACAATCCAACAATAATACATGCTTCTTTTTCATATGTAGTCCGAACACACGCTTTCCAAACAAGATATCCAAGATTGTAGGACTATCATATCTCAAAAATTGAACTTCATGATTCTTAGGATTCAACAACTCCAAGGATCTATCATGCTTGGAACAATTAAGAGCATATAAAGAACCTTTCCTCAGCATGTCATCATGGGTCTCATAAGCTTTGGATCTAAGAATCATAAGAAGAAATAGAATCCAAGCATTCATGTTGATATTATACTCTTCAAGTTTCGCAATTTCACCTAGGATCAATCCTTCAACAAGCAATTACTCTCAATAGTCTTTCTCAAAGGAATCACAATGAATAGAATCTTAAATAAGAGAAACAAGAACTTAGAATCAATAATGAGCATGCACACTAGACCACAAATATACAAGTTATCATCAATAAGCATAGCATCAAAGATCTACAAAACTCTATCAACTAGGACAAACTTTAAAAGTCTATTCATGTAAGTCCCAAAGATTTGCTCACTCATGCAATTCAAGAATTTCACGTCATGAGAAGATAACTCTATGCTATTTTCATGAATTTCAATTGCCAACAAGTCAGACATAAAATCCTTAGGCATAAACAAAGTATTTTCTCTAATCAAAGAATTAATATGCTTAAAGAATTGTCCATATATAACTTGTCTAGAAACATTAAGCACATAGTCACAAGCATGCTCTTTCAGAAATGATTCTCTATTAAGCTTAAGATCTAGCATTTCATTCAAGAAGCTGTTAAAGACATTCAAAGTTCTTAAACATGCTTCATTCGCAATTCTACAATCATATTTTTGCACACATAATTCCCTAACAACTTCAAAATTTATAAAAGTTGTCACAAGACTCATAGAAGTAGAAGACATGCTTTGTCTATCAAGGAATCTCTATGCTCAAGAATTTCACAAATAGCAACTTGCTCATGAACATCACAAGCATTTCCACAATCATGCTTAGCCTTAGAAATCATGTTTTCATGCTTAAAATTCAACATTCTATCACCAAGAGTAGAGATAAAAGAGTACCATTTTAACATAGCACACATCATCTTGTTGTCCTTGTCTTGATTCAACTTGTTTAGGCCTTAAAAAACCTAGAATTCTGGCACAAGAACACTGGAAAAAGAGTGGTCAATGGTAGAAATGGTTATTGAAATCTCCTTGTTCATCTTGAAGATTGAAGCACTCTCATTTTCTCTTTCTTTCTCATTAGAATTTTCATTCTCTTCACTCAAATCTTTTCTTTCCAAGACACTCATTTCTTTTTCAATCTCAATCTCATATCCAACTCATTTTCTTTTCTCTCAAGATTTTTTTCTCTCTCAAGCTCTCCTTTTCCTCTCTCAATTGAAGACTCTTCTTTCTTGGGATAGAACCCTTCCATCATTTTCTTTATCAACAAGTAATCATTTTGAATTTCTTGTGGTGTCAATGACTTCAAATTGACTCTTCTCCCATCCTTCTTGAAAATCTACTTGTGTTTGCAATTATCATACGTATCACCTCTTTCAACTTTCCAAGGTCTCCCTAGCAACAAATGAGTTGCTTGCATGGGAATTACATCATACAGTACTTCATCTTCATACTCCAATATGAAAAAAGATATCCTAATTTGCTTGTCCACCATAACCTCTTCACCCCCATTCATCCTTTGTAGCATATAAAGTTTTGAATGGTCCTCACATTTAAGCTCCAATTTATCCACCACATATTGACTTATATAGTTCACATCACTCTCATGATCAATCATCAAACTAATTATCTTTTCTCAAAAATGAGGCATCTTGCAAGAAATAAGGTCTTTCGTTGATCGTCCTCTTCATATGATCACCAATTTTCTTCACTTCACTAGGTGACTCCTGGATTTGCACCTTTTTAACTACTTCTTGGGATCTCACTTCAACCTTCTCTTCATTCGTGGTGGAGGTATTTTCCCTCCTAGGCACCATTATCTCCCTTGTTGGACAATAAGAAGTTTTATGGCCGGCCATATTCATTGCACTTGAAGCATTGGAAGTATTCATCTCTAGAGGATTGTGATAGTGTCTCACTATTGACTCCAAGATTCACCTTCACCCCTTGCTCCTTAGGTTTAGTTTTCTCTTCTTTAGGCCATAAACTTTTCACTCTAGTTAATGAAGAAGTAACTGGACTTGAGCTTTCATAAGATCTCCCATATGAGTTCCTTTTCTCCAAATTTCTTTCAACTCGGGTGGCCATTTGCACCATTTCCTCAAGATCAACAAAAAGGTGTGGTTCTACTATTTCTTTAACCTCCTTTCTCAACAATTTGAGAAATATAGCCATTGAAGATTCTCTATCCTTTTTAAGGTTAGTTTCCTTCCTCTTTAAGGTTAGTTTCCTTCATAGGTAACTAGTCCCCAACACTCTTGGAACCTTGAGTAGTAGATATGGATCTATCGCTCCTTGGCCTCTCCTCAGCTTCAAAGTTATGATAGTCATCATCTTCATAATACTCCATTTACTCATGTCTCCTTCTAGAAAGATTTACTTGTTGTCTCCCTCTTCCAATTCTTCCATTTGGCACATAGTAATTTGAAGAACAAGGTTTAGATGTCTCCCATCTTTCTCCATAATAAGTTGCTTGAGATGATGATTTAGCCATGATGTACCTACAAAAGAAAACAAGGAAAATGGAAATATATGTATTCCTCACTTCCATTCGTATATATCACTCATTTTGGCTTTTTCTTACTGAATTGAACTCACCCCGTATGACCTTTTTCCACTCTAGCTCCTCTTTAAAGTTCTTAAACTCACAAGCATGAAGCAAATCACTTTGCCAAGAATACCAAATGATCCACAAAATCCAATCAATTGATTATCACTAAACAAGAACCAAGAGAATAGAGTTTCAAAGTAATAAAGTCAATCAACTCAAGACAAATGATCAAACATTTAGAATCCAAGAAAAATAGAAAATAGGCATTTCATCAAATACCTTGAGGACACGGATTGTGATCTCATATTTGCACTTGTAATTCAATGATTCAAAGCCTTTGATCTCAAATAAGGATAAACAATGGGCGATTCAATCCCAATTCACCAACAATTCAATCTCTAACAAACAATAGTTTAATAGCACAAGAGCTATAAACTTGAATTCAACAAACCCAATGATTTTCACTCTTTTTTTGGTACTTTTGTGAAGATTTTTTTTATTATTGTTATTATAGTCTGTTTTTGAGCTTTTAATCTTTCCTTTTTTGAGCTTTTCTTTTTCCCCTTTTTTTTTTTAAAGATAGAGGACAAAAGTAGAAACACCAAGCACATAGAATTGGCACTTACTTTTGGCCTTAGGCTTATTTCCCATAATCACATAGAGATCAGAAGAAAAGAACTGACACAAATATAAAGAACAAAACATAAATTATCATAAGTTCATAAGATTTCAAAGAAGAAAATATGATCTTAGCACTTATAATAAGAAAGCAAGTAAAGATAGACAAATCTTCGATGAAAACCATAGCTCTAATACCGAAATATGATATGATTTCTTGAAGGTTAAAGGTTTTTAGGGTTCATACATTCAAAGAAAAGAAGGGCTTATCAAAGGTTCAAGGGTAATTAGATTGACCTTTGTTGGTAATTCAACAACAACCAATCTCTTGATTTGGTAGACAATTCAATATCTTACCCTAAAGTGATTGAATGCCTTAAATGAAGTAGCACAAGAACCCTAAGAGAAACTATCAAGAACACTCATTAAAGATTATGTTAGATCTTTTAAAACTCATTGCACAAGGTATTTACATGTTTGTAGATTGATTTTTTTTTTTTTTTAAATAACAAGACTAAGGAGTATTTATATTCATGCTAGGGGTGTAAATACTGAACTATCCTTGATACAAAGTCCAAAAGACAAGAAGAATCCATAAAATTCGTCAAAATGCGTCGATTGACAAGGGAGGCATCCAAGCCAGCTAGAGGATCGATTGCACTCTGGAAATTTCATCCAGCTGTGTTGTATTCTGTTTGGCGCCGACTGAGGGACAATATGGAGCGTTGGATCTCTTCTACTCTAGCTCTATTTTGCCTCCATTTGGCTTGTTTTCTTGGCCTTCTTTGGTTCTTTCTTCTTGGCTTGTCATGTCTTGATTTTGGGTGTTTGACGGTGTGTTTGTCAAGCCACTTCAACTCATCATTAGCCTTAAACTTAAAGTGTAAATCTTTGTACATAAATCTTTATGCATTTGTAAGAACACCTCCAAAGGAAGCTTCAAGTTCTTCCATTCTTTGAGTCATTTGATCCAAAACAATCTTCATTCTTAAAGCTTCATACTTGTACTTGAAATACAAGTTCTTGTACATAGTTTCATTCCTTAGCATCATAGTTCTCTCATTCTTAAAGTGCAAGTCCATATAAGCATATTTTCTTCCATAAACTTCATCTTCAATGCACTAATTCGTTGATGACTTCCATGACAGCTCCACTAATGGTAAAGTAGCTCCTTAATCCCTATCACATATGGTTTTCTTAAATGCGTTATGGGCTGTCCAAAGGAATTATGGGTTATTTAAGTTACTGTTTGGGTTGTTAATTCTAAACATTGTTTGGAACCCCAAAAACGGTTCTATATTGCTTTGTAACAATCCATATGACTTTCAAACAATCCATACAGTTTTGAGACAAACCATGCAGCTTTGAAATAATAAACAAAATGAACATTAATAATCTTATAGTAAAATCCATAAAGCTTTTTAAACCACCCATAATACTTCAAAAAAAACCATACAGTTGATAAAACAAAGCATAAGGCTATGAGACAATCCATATGGCTTTAAAATTGTCTCTAACATGACAAAAATAAACTTGCAGTTTAATCCATAAAGTCTTAAAACAACTCATAATACTTTCAAACAATTCATATGGCAATGAAACACCTCATATAACTTAGAAACAATCCACAGAATTAACATAAACAGTCCAGAAAAATCTTCCAAACGTACATTGAACTGGAACTTCACCGAACACAAGTTTTAAAATCAATTTGTATAGAACTTAGCTTAATCACATAGCAGACCATAAAAACTTGAAATTGCACTAAAGCAACCCATATAATCTTCCCTACTGACCAGATCTGGGTTTCAACATCATCTGTTTTTCAGATCAATATGCGCACACTATAGGCATGCACACACAACCATAAACAACCTATAGAAATGCATTTCACAAACGAAAACTCATACATAGATCCAAACCATAGCAGAAACATGGAACAAACATGAACAGATGCCAACACGAAGGATTAGGAGGCCCATACAATAGAGAAAATAGAAAAAATGAAAGACAAGGGTTAATAATATAGCTCAAAACATAAAAAATAAAGAAAATCATTCAATTTTTAAGACAAATACAAACCTTTCCATCATGAAGATGCCATCACACTCTCTTGCTGGTTTACTGAATGGCCCCGAGATTCCCTATACTTTTATCTATATGCCTTTCCTTTTTGTTGCCACTAGGTTGCTGGTTTGAAGATGCCAGAAGTGAACAATATTTGGAGAGTTTTAGTTTGATGCAGTAAGGGCAAATAGGTAAAATCACACTCCAAAATAGACATTTCGAAAAGTTCAAAACTTTGTCCATTTTTTAAATCCCTTATCCAAAAGGCTTTATGTGGTGCAATTTTCACTAATATTGTTTACATTTTCATTTGGTTTGTCATTATTATCAATATTTATTTCATTTAAAAGTTTATCTTGAAAGGAAGATGGTTTTGTTATTTTTTCATCACTAGAATTTGTAACATCTTTTTTATTTATACTAACAAACTTATCTACTTTCTTCTTTTTAAAATTTTCATAACTACTTTCATATTTCCTATTTGACATATTATTCACAAAAAAATTGGAAAAAAAAAATGAGTACTTTATGCTTACACTATAAATAGCCTACAATTTAATAAAACAAAAAAAAATCAACAACATATAATTAAATAAAATAAATTTCAAATATTATGAAACAACTACATAAATGAATAAAATAAAGAAAAAATAAATATAAAGTTATAGAATGATAAAACAAACTACAGCAATACATTCATAAAATCAAACTCTAACTAGAGTAATATTACCTCCAGATCCTTTCCTTGACAGAATTTATATAAATATAAGGGATAAAATCTAACTAGATTAATACATACTTGAAACCAAAACCCGACTAGAGCACTATTACATCCAAATCCTTTCCTTGAAATAAGTTATTTATGCTTGAATAAAAGAATTATAATATAAACAATAAAGAAATAGAGAATAACATTGTTATGCATAATGAAACAAGAGTGAGTAGGAATAAATAGAAGGATACGTTTTTGTTTTCTTATAAATAACTTATAATGTTAACTTTTGAAATAGAAAGCATTGTAATGTTTAACTTTCCTTGAAAATACAATACTTTTTAGTAAGTAAAGGAACAGAAGAGTGGATAAAAACTTAAAAAGTATTATACTTTTTATATATTTATTTATTATTTTCATGATATTATTACTTAATAAAAAAATAATACACATATAAAATACAATTACTAGGTTTTTTTGGATTGGAGGCTTTAGGCGACCACCTAATTCGTTTAATGGTCTGTAAGCCCTTGTTTGTTGCCTATTACCTATTCTGATTCTAGTTCCTCAACTATAAAAATTAAAACAATCAGAATAAGATTGTATAAAATAACAAAATCATATTTCAAAGAACTTTTTATATAATTTTTTATCTAACTTTGGTAGTGGCGAATCATTTGTTTATGTATTTGAATCTTTTTGCAACCTGGCAAAACAATGCGGTGATCGTCTTCAATATAAATATGTGACAATAATAAACAACACTACCATCATCCCTCAATTTCGACATCGATTGCACCAACTAGTTAAGTTTGTTTTCGAATCTAGAATACAACCCCTCTCTAATTTTCACAATTTCTATGTTAGCAAGACCAGGGTCTATACCCATTATCCTCAGTACTTTCTATAGAACTTTTAGGTCAACCTCTTTAATATTACACTAGAATCTCTCTATAGGATACAACTCCATCAATTCTGTAAAAATTTGATTCTTGTACTCCGATTTAATAATACCCTATCAATCATGCACAAGTTTCTCTTTTGAGCCTTAATTTGGACATGCATCTCCTCAATCATATTTCTATCATAGAGGCAAAATGATTAATAATAACCATGAAAATAATGGAAACTTATTCATGAGAAACACATTAATATTGCATATGAAACAATAACATAGGAAATTTATTAACAAATACCGCATATGAAAAGGACCAAGAATTAAAAGTGACAATATAAATGTTTATTAATTAATAACCATATATATAGTTTGTATTTTTCAGAATTGACTTCTTTTTCATGTCTCAATCTCTCTAAATTTATGAAAATTGGATACAAAATAGCATAACAAATTTAGTAAATCTAAATCAAAAGTATCATCGAGAGAGGAAAGTCATATGAGCACAATAGGGGCTAAATAAATTCAAGACATGACATGAGAAATTATTACCTCAAAAGTCAATTATATGATAAGATACCAGAGAAAGAAAGTAAAATCAAATTATCCCTTTTATTGTCAAAACAATTTTTAGTTAAATGTTGAAGTGTTATATCTACCACTCACGAGATGATCAGCTCAATATTATCCTCTTGTGCTTGTTGCTCAATATTATCCTATTGTGTTGGCTCGAGATGATCAGGCTTGTGTGGGTTGTGAAGGAGGTGAAGCAATGGGTTGTGGAGAAGGATTTCACTTACCCGAAAACTGATCATGTCCTTGATCCCTATTCACCACTTGTACCAGCAAAGGCAAGGATCGCCGCTGCGACTGAGATGGTGGAGCAGTGGGCAGGGGATTCACCTGAACATGCCAACGATGTCGATGTTGAGGTAAGCACTCAAAATATTGAGGCAAATATTCAACCCTTGAAATTTTACAAGCATCATTTGAATTTGGGAAGAGAAAAAGAAACATTAGACCAAATGCAAAATCATTTTCAAAATTAAATTCAAAATCAAAACTAATACTTACAAAATGAGTACTTAGTTCTTACACTACAGATAACCTAAGGAATTTCATAAAACAAACAAAAAGAGTTACAAAATAATCAACAACATATAATTGAAAAAAAAATTAGATATTATGAAATTACTTTATAAATCAATAAAATAAAATAATAAAAACTAAGAGAGTTATAGAATGATAACTTACTGGATTAATACATATTCCTTCTGTCCCTTTTTATAAGGCATTTGTAGCCTTGTTGTAAAAATTAAGAGAAGCATTTTTTTTTCCCCTAAACTACCCTTCTAACTTGCACTGAAACTTAAAAGTAAAGTCTAGAGTGTTTGCCTTAAAACATCTCTTCGTCTCCTCTATGGGAAAATTTAAATTTTCCCACTTCTACCAAAATATTCCCATGAAGATTACCACTTCATTTTTTTTTATTGATTGCTTGACATTCTCTTTAAGAACAAAAGCATGAAGCTCATCTCCTAACATACTCACTCCTCTGAAAAAGAAAGGAAAAAACAAAAAAGAACTCTTCACTAACAACTCAGAATTGGGAAAAAACTATGCGTGATTTTAGTCTTATAGAGTGAAGGAAATGGAAGAAATGATTCCAAGCTGCAATAATCGAAGGCAACTGTTTGGAATCGTCAATTCAAATGTTGAAGTTGAGAGGGATATTCAGAATTCAAATCACAGTTCAATCTTTGGTCAAGAGAATTGGTCAACTTTTTATCTGAATTTGGTTTTGAGTGAAAAGTCTGACAACTTCTTTGATTTGAACTTGGAAACCCCACAAGAAGATTTAGGGACTCCTCCTCTAAACATGGGTAATCTCTGTAATTTTTAAATGATTGTTCTTTTGGTTTAATTTACTAGGTTTTTTTATCAATTTATTTTTGTTTGTATGTGATATGAATATATAGATTGTTGTATATGTATTGAATTGTGAAAAGGTTTAGGGTTTTTTTAATGGTTTTTTAGAAAGTTTCAACCTTTTGGAATGAAACCTTTATAGTGCTAAATGTACGTAGTCATGCTTTAGATTGGTAGAGGGAACTGATATGTTGGGGGTGAAGGGACGGCCACAAACAAACCTAGTCCAAACATCTATCAGAGAGGGTCTAGAGAGGGTATTAACATTACCTTTTTCAATTCTCAGACAAAAGATGTAAGCTAGAATATCTTGTTTGCAATCACCAGCAAAGATCTCCAAACATTGCCGCTGCTTCGTCACACGAACGACCGCTTTCAATGTACATCTCACGAACAAAGCAACGGGAATAAACATGATTGAATTGCTACATTCAATCATAAATATGATTTTCTAGTTTTTGGTTTCTCTAAACTCTCAGTTCCTTTTTTCTATGCAGATGCTCTGACAAAAAAAAGTCTGATCTCCAAAAAAAGGCTTTCCATCTAAAAAACCCTAGAAGACTTTGTGGTAAGAAGTCTTCTGAATAAATCAATCTCGTTTTGAATTCAAAATGAGAAGCCTATCAGAGAGTAATTGAATTATAATTTCTTCAAGATTCAATGAACTTGGAAAAATACAATTCAGTCACATAATTAACTCTTAATTATATTTTAGGTTAATTCCTATTTGTTAATTAACCTAAACCACTTTAGCTAATTACGTTTAGGTCCCAAATAAGATACTACCCATTAAGCAATACGTTTTGAATGTGTGACCCAATATAGGTCCTCATAAAATTGGCATTTGACATAAACGATATTTAATGTCTTGTATAACAAGTGATGTCTAGCAACATATTATTGCAATTCAATTAACAAGAATGTCAGTGACAAGACAAAACCTAATGTGATAAAAATAACATGTCTTAATCTCTTTGTCCAGGAAGTCATAATTGAACATGAGTTATGGAACCTGCCATACTCGTAAAGTTCAATATCTCAATTCTCAGCCCCGAGTAGATTAATTAAACTGAATAAGATAAATATCTTATATTTACTTATTTGAGCATGGCCGTGCATTTCATAATCTCACTCAACCAAGAATGCTAGACATCACTCTTTTGTTATATAAGAGGGACAAATCTTATCTTGATCATTCAACATTCCACAGCACAAATTAGGACATTCTCAATACATGCCTTTATTGTCCACTCAATTAAGAGTGACGTTTGATAATATCAAAGTATGCAATCTTTCATGTAGGAATCTCTAATGACCTCAAGCCAAAAGATGAGACATAATTATCACAATGAAATCACTCATGACACTCATATAACAATCTATAAAGTGATTTCATGACGGTTCAATCCAATACACGATACTCAATGTGTACCTATAATATGATTTCCGGCAAAAATGGTTGGAAAGTGAACTTTTTTGGTGAAAAGACCTATATGGCCATCTCGTAAAAAGTTAAAGGACCCCTACAAGCAAATATATATATATATATATATATATATATTTATTTATATATTTATATATATTGACCTACATGGCTAAAAAATAAAAGCAACAGGACTAAATTGGTTATTTTGCCCAAAAAAATTCTAAACTTGTGTAAATTGAGGAGAAAAGAAGACAAGGAAACTACAGAATAATAAATGGTACAAGAACCAAATTCCTGTGACCAAAGAACAAAATCCAATCATGAAAAAACTCATCAAATGAGCTATATCTAGAATTTTTTCACTTTCCCTTAATTTCTAGCTTGAATCTCAACTTGGGCCTTTAAGTTTTCTAGTTAGACTCAAATTGATCCCTATAATACAATCATAAAATAATTATCATGTTTATCAAACTTGAAACTATATGGATGTTCAAATAACTAGGTGAATTAAATGGTTGATGTAAGGAAATAAAAGTTACTACGGATGTAACCTGGTGCCCCTTTCTAAATGAACATATAGGATGAGGATTTGCAGACGGAATTCAGTTATGGAAGATATGACGTGGATAAATTTAAGTTGAATAAATGATTCACTTCATATTATGTTGCTTCATATAGTATTTAGATAGCAGTTATATCTCAATATCATGTTCCCTGAGGAGTTCTCTTCTTCACACTACCTCATAAGAGAAAAATTAAGAAGAACCCATGGCAGCAAACTTTACACAGTTTAGAGATAACCCAAGAAAAGTTCAAATATGTCAAACAAAATGAACTTACAACATATATAGAGTTAAATTTCTATTATTCTTACCCTAGGTGCTAATTTCCAATGAGTATTATATGCTTGATCAATCTGTTAGAACTGCCATGGTTGGTCAACTATTACTAAATCATTGTGTTTATGGTACAGGTGCTATTAGTTTTTTAAAGATGATTCTTGTACCTCTCAAAATAGGCTTGGTACTACCATTCATTTCAATAATTTCCCAAAAGCTTTTTCAACTAAATGAATTCCTCTTCTTACTATTGCTTCTCATTATCTTATTTTCAGCAGTAGGAGCAATCTTTGTAGCCAATGGGTTAACAAGTTTACATTGATCAAACACCAAAAATCATAGGAACACAAAAGATGCTTCATCTAATGATAAGCTTACAAGATGAAAATACATAATCGAGCTATGAGAAAATTTCATATTAGCCTCTGTTGTACAATTCAAACAAAAAGCATGAGTTAAAAAATTTGACACTCCAATCACAAGTCCACCACAAAAACTCTTAAACAATATATTAAGTTCATATCTCTATTACAAAAACTCTTAAACAACCCAAACTCTAATCTGGCATCTTTGGAGTCATTATTTGATCAAATCTTTTGTTACAAATTTGGGGATAAAAGTTTTCGGTTTCTGATTTAAAAATAGCTTAGGAATTTTTTCTACATAGATTTCAGATTTGCTTCGTTCTACAAATTGAGTTTTAGCATATGAATATGGGATGCAGAATATCGAAGGAATCTTCCACACATCTTCAAACAATAAACATGGATTTGACTTTTTTTCAGTCGCAACAAATAAAATAAACATATTGTATTCCAAATTCGAAAAGATTCAAATATTTGTTCTCAGAAAGAGTACCTTGGACTCTTTCAAACTGTAAATCCAAAGAAGTTTAGATGAAAAATGGAAAAGGGGGGAATATGAAACTGATTTGGCTCTTCTCTTCATATCTCTCGAGAGTAAGTTTTCTATGCCAAAGGAAGCTTTCTGAGGGAGAAAGGACTGGAAAGGTTTTGAGAAGAGGTGAAGAGAGTAAATGACTTGGGAAGGAAAACAATGAAAGGAGAGAGAATAAGTGTTGAGGGTAATATAGGAAATTTGTTATAAAATATCCCGAACAACTTATAAAAGTAATATTACTTCCAGATCCTTTCCTCGAAACAATTTATATAAATACAAAGGTTATAGAATGATGAAACCTAACTAGAGTAATACATACTTGAAACTAAAACCTGATTCGAGTAATATTACCTCCAGATTCTTTCCTTCAAACTTTTTATTTGTGCTTCAATAAAAGAATTATAGTATAAACAACAGAGGAATAGAGAACAGAGTTGTTTTGTATAAGAATGAGTAGGAATAAAAAGGAAGGATATGGTTTTAATTCTAAAAATAACTTTTAATGTTAACTTTCAAAATACAAAGCATTGTAATGTTTAACTTTCCTTGTAAATAGAATACTTTTCAGTAAGTAAATTAGAGGAAGAATGGGTAAAATCTGAAAAATATTATACTTTTTATATATTTATTTATTATTTTCATTATATTACAAATAAAAAATACTATTACTAGGGGACTTTTGGATCAGAGGCCTTACCACCTTAGATGATTGCTTAACTCGCCTAATGGTCCACACGATCTTGTTTTCTTTAATATTCTTTCATGATTTCATATTTTTACACAATTTCAATAGAAAGTCATGAGTGACTAATCCACTTTCATCTAGCAGAAAAGAATTGAAGTTCCAACGATCTACGATTTGAGAGACTGATTTCTCTCAACATACATGGTATTCGTATAATGTCTTTTTGGTTTTTTTTTTTTAATTTTTTATTAGTATTATATTTTTTATTGTCAGTTTAGGACAGAGTTCTATCGATTCAGTTATGCATTGTGAGCAAACAATCTTAAATTTGTAATTGTTTAAGGGCCATTACATATGTAAAAATGGGTTAAATCCTCAAAGGGATTATATAATCTAACTTCGACATTCATACACAAAAGTTTGTAATTGTTCTAATTCTTAATGCAATTGATAAATCGAATGCTTTTAGGTGTCTTGAAGATATCGATTAGGGTTAATTATTGAGGGCCTCATAATTAGAAAATACTAGTAAAGAGAAACGTCTCCCTTTATTAGAACCAATTTTTCACACTTAATTGTTGAGATATTTTTATTGTCAAAATAGATACAAACTTCGTCTAGGATTTTGCCTGCAATTGAATTTTCTTCAGATTTTTACTTGTGACTTTCCTTCGTATTTTCTTAAATATCAGAATAAAAATCTCATCATTTTGTGTGTTATGCAAGTTTTAATCCGACCCACTCGGTCACACTCTTGAACGCAAAATAAAATATAATTAATAAAAAATAATTCAATGAATCAACCACAACCATAAAAATTCAAAAAAATTAAATTTATCTCGATCTTTCTTCATACTCTAATCTTGTTAAGTTGCAACTTTTAATAGAATAATCAAGGGAAAAAAAATCTAAAACTAAAAATACTTATATGTAATTTTTTGTTATTAATAATTTTTTTTTTACAAAAACAAAATCTATTGTATTTATATACATTAATTTTTATATGAATTTAATTAATGAATGAATCTCATATTAGTTAATATAGTTTTAAAATTGATCATGGTTGTAACTGATATTTATAATTGAAAAAAACTAAGTAAAAGTGACACCACCATCCATATATTTTCAAAAATACATCAATTAATAATATTGTTGATTTTATATATATATAT
>JAOXNR010013439.1:0-29854 GCA_028571225.1 Parsonsia alboflavescens
ACTTTGGGGTGATTTTTTAGTACAATCGTTTTCACACTATTTGTTTATTGGTGGAAATCAACCCGAATTCCACAACACTTCTGTGGTTGGGCAGAAATGGATTGATTCCCTAATACAAGAATTCTTCTTTCTGGCAACTTAGACAAAAAACAATTACTCTGTCGGTAAGGCAGCAGTGGATGTAGTTCAGTGGTTCACACACTCTCTTAAAAAATTCTCTGACTTTGAACAGAAAGGAAAAATATGTACCTGATGTTGATTATGAGGATTCTTAGTGATTCAAAGACAAATCTTTCTTTAGAATTCACCATTAAGTCTTTTAATCATCAAACACTTAATTAAGTCAACAATCTTATTTAAACTAAATTTTAAAAGGATAAATTAAATCTTATATACTTAATCAAATTTAATTTTATTTTTTCTATAAAAAAATAATTGGCTTAAACCATATATTTATTTTGACAGTTAGAAACCCTTTTTTTTTTTTTTGTCCGCATTCATCCCTCCTCTCGAAGATTAATACTAACATTCCATTTATAATCGTCGTGTCTCGAATTCAATCTCCCGATCCTAAATATTGCTTCTTTTCATAACTTGGAAAAGAAGAAATGAAATTAATTACCTTTGTAAACTTGGAAGGATCTTTCATTGCTGCATAGAGATTAGGGAAAACAATATGGCCAGCATAGCTGAAAATGTAGAGCCCAGAAATTGAAGGAATATTCTGAATCTGAAGTACTGTAATGTCATGGTTAACTTTGACACCTCCAAAAGTGGCAGTGCATGCCACAATCAGAAAGGTCAGACCTGACATTAGAATTCCGGCAGTTGAAAGGAAAGAAATTGAGCGAGAGCTTCCTCAGCCAAAGGCTTGGAAGTGCAACCAAGACAGCAAAAGCTGTGAGAATTTGGGATATCCTTATAAAATTTGAAGACGAGAAATTTAGATGAGTGCCCAAGAAAACAGTGGCTAAATTGTCATGAAGAGAAATAGTGTAGGAAACAAGGGCTCGGCACAGATGAAATTTGCAGCCAAGATTCTTCCTTTAGATCCATAGGCATGATGCCCTATGTCTTTGTAGTCTCTTGAATTAGGGTTCTTCTGGAAGCATTTTCCAAGAAGATGGGAACTGTATGCACGTATGAGTTGGTGGTCCAACAAAGCTAAATCCCCGTATCTAATTAGTCATTGTGGAGGTCATATTGTGAAGATCAATAAACTTGAATGTTAAGTATTTGTAGTTAGTTAAGATAGACCTATATGATAAGGTATCTATGCCATCTCTTTTATGAGGTGGAATTAATCGTCCCCTTGTGTGTTATTCTAAGTTGAATCACTGAATACAAAACCTCTTGGTAGTGTGATTATTGTTGTACTAAATATTCTTCTAGTGAATATTTATTGCGATTCGATGGGTCAAAGAACTAGATACATAAGGACGATAGATGTCATCGAGTAATGTGATAGTATGCAAGACTTAGGCTAAATAGTAGGTGTTACATAGAATAAAAACTATGTCAATACACCAGTAGGTGGTTTGGATCTCTTGTTATACATTTGTGTGTCACTCCCTATTATACTAATAAAATATTCTTAAAAATCCTATTTGTAGCCTTTAATTATTATCTTTTTTAATATATTTTATATATTAAAACCTAAAAAGATAAAATAAGCCCTATGAAACTTTATCTTTTAATTACACATGTTAAATATTCTATTGATGTAGCAGGAAGTGACACACAATTGTGTAATAGGAAATTTTGAGTCCACTTGTTGGTCAAAGAATAAGGGTTGAGACTAATCTAGTCAAATTGTTCATGAATGATTTGATATCTTTTTTAAGGACTTTTAGCTTATTTGGTCTCATAAGTTTGGATCAAAATACAATTCGATTCCAAATGTTTTTTTTTCCATCTATAACTAACGGTCCTCAAGTTTTTACGAATAGCTAGAATGGTCCAAATCACCAATTTCCAGCCACTTACATAGTGGAGCCAGTCACGTGCACAGCACGTGAGGGTTAATTTCTTCATTTCAAGCCCGAAGAAGATTGCCAGCACAATCACTTTTCCAGTCTTCTTCTTCGATGTGAAATGCTCTTTGCTTCGGCAACTTACCTTGCTGTTTTCTTCCGGATCCGACTCTTATCTCTTCTCATTAGTGAAATACTTTGGTGCCCACACCTCAACTTCCCAGAGAAGATTGCCGGAGAATGTACACATTATTCTGGTTTTGTTTTTCTGCATGCATACTTGATATCATTGGTTCCATTTAGAATGTCGGCATTGTTTGTGTTCTTCGAAGTACCTTTGCTGAGAATCAATTATACCACCTATGAATAGAATTTTGTTTTGTTGAATGAGTAGTGTCATCACCCCTGATTTCTCCAATTTTATATTTTAATGTTCCCATATTGACTGCTTTAATGAATTTTCCTTTGATACCTAACAATAGGACCATTGAAGGATCACATTTACCTACACTTGAATCACTTGCCTCCATAGGTTCTCAAGGGGAGACTCCCAGGTATTTTTGAAACTGCTGCAATCTTTGCCGGAGTTGATGTGACAAAGGAACCAATTCCTGCTTTACATACTGTGCACCATAATATGGGTGGATTACCTACATATCACTGTGGGGAGGTGTGGGCAGCAAGGTATTTCACAAATGAGAGGAGATAAGAGTTGGATCTGGAAGAAAACAGTAAGGAAAGTCGCCGGAGCAAAGAGCAGGTCAAGTCAGAGAAGAAGAAAAGAAAAGTGAGGGTGCTGGCAATCTTCTCCGGACTTGAAATGACAAAATTAACCCTCACGTGCTCTCTGCACATGACCGGCTCCGCCATGTGAGTGTGCGGAAATTGATGGTTTCGATCATTCCAGTAACTCATAAAAATTTGAGGGGTCGTTAAGGCTGGATAAAAAAAAAAGGGAGCGAACTGTATTTTGATCCAAACTTGTGAGACCAAATAGGCTACAAACCCCTTTCTTAAATAGAAGATTGGAGAAGAAATTAATTTTATTCTAGATTGCATTAATAATTAATTAATGATTTATTAATCTTTGAAATTAATTATTTGAGTTTGAATAAAATTAATTAGTTAATTTATTTAGTCTTATAATTAATTTGAATTTAGGGCAATAAGATTAATTATTGATGGGTTTAAATAAAATAATGGGGTGACTATTTGTTTTTATTCGTCTTATAATTAATTTGGAGGTCCATGAAATTAATTATTGATAGGATAGAATAAAATTAAATATTTATTTTTAATTAAAAGGTCAGAATAATTATATTGAGTAAATGATTCAATGAATAATTAGATGAAAAGCAAATGTAAAGTGCTGTGATTATGATATTTTTTTTGTTTTATATTTATATGTTAATTTTCTTTATTATTAGTAGTAATAAGTATTAATAAAGAATTTAAAATATATGGAGAGAGAATTATATGAACTCTTGTTTGATGTTGAATCTACAAGTTCTATTTAATCAATTTCAATTAATAAAGTAATTGGATTTTTGTTTCAATATTTATATTTAAAAAATTATATATAGATATTAATATAGTGTATTAAATTAAAATAATGTATTTTATTTATAGATTTATTTATTTTACAAATATTTTTAATCTTAAAAATGAAATTAGTTTATAAAATAATTTTTTTTTATTAAATTTCTTATAAAAAATGGGAAGAAAAAAAATTACAAGACTTAATATCTTGATTTTGATTGCAAATAGCCTCTTAGATCACTTTAATAATCTCTAATATCGCCTATGAACTATGTGGGCAATAGAAAGTCAGAGTTTGTGGGTGAAAAATTGAGTTTGGATTAAGTTCCCTTTACGTAAAAGAAGAACAAAAAAGGTATATATGATGGGGATGAGATTAATATAAACTAATCAAAGCCTTTTATCTAAAAGCAAATCATTAATTACATAAATAATAAATTAGATTCATATGATAGTATTAGATTTAAATTATTATAAAAAATGAAGATAGCAGTTCCAACAAATTAACTTTGAGAAAAAATGAAGAATTTTATTTTCAGTCAATAAGAATAAAGAGATTTTGTAGAAAATTCAAAAGTCAAGTGATATAAAGAGTCTTAAAGTGACATATTGCGAGCTCATCAAAAACTCTAATTTGGAGCATTTTGGTGAGTTTGCTTCTACTTTTATATATTATGATAGATCATTAAGCCTTTAATTAAAAGGATAGATAGACTATTGGATTCTTGGTCCAAAAAAGTCTTATTCTAATTAAATTATTTATATCTTGTTACAACTAGAAATTAGACAATCATTCCAAACCCTAGAGAAAAAGACGTAATTTTCTTCGTGGAAAATTCCACACGTCTGTTTAGGCCACCACCCAAAAACTCCCTCCTCTCTCTCCTATTCTCTTTCTATTCACCCAAATAGATAGAGAATGAATTAACAGACTTCAAGCTTGCAGAACAAGACAACTCATTCAACCTTGAAGGATAAGCTCTTACGAGTTTATTTTTTAGAAAAGATATTATTGCTCTAACCTTTTTACGTAAGTAAAATTTTTTAAGAAATGGGATTTTGGATCTCGCTTCCAAATAGATTTGGGATATAATTTCTTACAACACTTCAAGCCAATTTCATCCTTAAGTGCCCCCATTTACTTCTTCCTTTTTTAAAATTTTTATTTCAAGGTAACATTTTGGTTGCACAATTTTTTTTTTTCAACCATATTGATGAGAATATCGAAAGAAGGAGAAGTGAAAAGGAAAAGAGAGAGAAAAAGAAGTTAAAGAGATGATACTGGGCAGAAGATTGAAAAGTCATATAAGGGACAGGAGACTTTTTGAGGAAAGGGTAGAGAAAGGAAAGAGATTAAGCAAAGAAGTCAAGTTCTTGGGATATGAAATGACTGAAAAAATTCATAAAACTACTCCAAGTCAAATTTCTACTTTTCTATCCTATTTGATCCATTTTTCAAAAACTTGAATAGGTCAAATTTTGACCAAATGAATTTTCATCCATTTTCCTACTTTCATTTTTGAAAAGTGAGGTTTTTATGCTTTTCAAATGGAAGACTTTCAAATAGAGAGAAAAACAATGAGAAAAGGAAGAAGGAAGAACTCGTTCAGTGATAGAAATGGAGTAAGAATAGAGAGAAACACTTATGGAAGCAGTGGCTGAGCCAGGCTCCAAGGGTTAGGAGGGCACTACTTATTCCCTTTTTTTAAAATTATGCTGATAGAGTTGAAATGGATTTTTTTGTAAATACTATCTTTTCATTTTGTCTCAATTATTAAGATATATAAAATTTTAGGTAGCAATCTTGGATCTGCAAACCCATCGAAGTGTATATCAATTGGAGATTTTTGAACTATTTTGTGTATCATCTAAAGAAATTTTTGAGAGATTGATTTTCTTTTAGTAAAAGAGAATTATTTCAATGCAAAAACCAAACAAACCATTTATATATAATATATGATGTTAAAAATAATCAAAATTTTAGTTGCAAGGTGGGCCGAACATGAAGACGACACTCATTTAATCATATAAATATATATATATATATATATATATTCTAATAAAAATGATTATTTTATTAAAAATTTTAAGTCACAATTTCATATCTATATGAAGTGCTTTTGAACTATATTTTATATCAATTTTAAGAGACTCATTTAAAAATAAGGAATTTATTTATGTTATTGAGTAAATCTAATTACATACCTTATTTTAATTGAAAATTTAGAAACTAAAAATTAATAAAGAAAGTTTCCTTTTATATAAAATACTCCTTTTGTACAAAATTGAATATCCAAATTCCCATTTTGAGTTGTCCAGAAATGAATGTCTCATTTTCTAAATTAGTTAAAATTTTCTAAAAAAATTGATATTATTAAGTGTCAAATGAACTAAGTTAATTAATTTTCTAAAAATTTATATAAGTCAAAACGGAACATTCAATTCCAAACCAAGGGAGTATATACTTTTAAAAGAAAGGATTTTTGTATTATTTCTAAAAGGAAAGCAGGTTTTTTTAAAGTGGCAAAATATCCTATATAAATATTATTAACTAAATCTATAAGAATATTATTTTTTTAATTAGCAAAAAAAATAATATTTTTGTCTCTTATGCGTCCGCCCTTCTATGGAAGTTGAGAGAATAAGAAGAGAAAAGGAAGATGAAGCACAAAAGTAAATATAGCGTAGAAAATGAAAAAAGAAAAAGAATGTCGAAAGAACCTCAAAAGAGCTTCCAGTAGCTTTTAATTGATAAAATTATTAATTTAGTCTCATAACTCTTTTATTTTGACTATGTAAGTTCATATCTTTTTTTTATATCTTTTAAGGTCTCATAATTTTATATCATTTTTAGATCTAGTTGGTCACTGATAAAAGTTATAGGATTTAATTGGTCACAGTAAAAAAGTTATAGGACTGTAAAAGGTAAAAAAAAAAAAGATATAGACTTACATCGTCAAAATAAAAAAGTTATAGAATTTTGAAAGATAAAAAAAAAAAATATGAACTTATATGATCAAAACAAAAAAGTTAAGGGACAAAATTAATTATTCTGCCTTTTCATTTTTTTCAGATCATTTTAGCCTAATTTCTAAAATTTAGTTTGGTCAAAAGTTGACCAGATGCACTATTTTAAATCTTGGCTATTTCTTAAATTTTGAAAACTAAGGCCTTGAAAACTACTTTTAGAATAACTCAGTTTTTTTAAAAAACTATAATTTTTACAATCTATTCTTCAAAATAATTTTTAGAGAACAACTTTTAGATGTTTTCTATTATTTTTCTGATTTCTTTTCCAAGAAAATAATCTCTTCGTGTAACTCCAATGATAATAAAATTATTAGAGGTCACTCAGTGCTACGTGCTAAAATATATATTTTTTAAACTTTTATTATTATGTTTTTTTCTAATATATTTTCTAATTTATTAAAAAAATTATTATATATATTTATATTTGTTATACTACAGTTTTTCAAATCTTTTATTTTATTATTATGATTTTTTTAAAAAATTCAACTTTTTTCAAAAAATAAATTACTTTTTGTGTATTTCACATTTTATATCTTTTCATGTAAATTATTTTATCATGAATTATATGTTACTCCATTTATTTTTACCTAAATTTAATTATATTATTAATAAAAATGTATTTATGTTCATAAATTAATACATTTTCTAACTGTTTTTTTTTTTTTTTAAATCCATTGGGAAATTAGCCAATTTCGTCCTTAAAGTTTGACCCTAAAATCAATTTCATTGTTAAAGATTTTTTTTTTCTACCTTTATTATCCCAAAACATTTTACGATCGGCCATTATGGGATCTCCATCCTTCTTTGCCGTTAAGTGCCCGTTAGTCAGAGGTAAAATAGACTTTTAATGTGGGATTAGCCAATTTCACCTCTAAAGTTTGACATTAAAATCAATTTTATCCTTAAATTTTTTTCCCCCTACCTTTATTGTCCAAAACATTTTACGATCTACCATTATGAGAGCTCTGGCCATTCTAACCATTATTTTGTGATGATTCCGAAAACAAAAAGTCATTATTCAGGGGTAAAAAATACATTTAAAATGTTTCCCCCAAAACTAGACTCACCCTTAATTACTTAACCCATTTAGGCATTTCATCAAACACTAAGAATATACACATCATATTGAAATTCAAATGAGAGTATCAAAACTCAGTCATTTACTAACGATCTCCACAAGAGTAGCTTCTATATTTAATCTGGTGACTACAATTTGTATCTTTTATAATAATTTCTCTATCCATCATTCTACAAATGACCTTAAGTTTTTTGATATTTGAATCATACTCTCGTCTATTATATGAACCAATCTAACGGAGGTGGCTAACAGTTCATCGTGTCCAATGGGAGCTCATTCTCTCTCTTCATCAACATCATGAAGGCTAAAATATGATATGATCCTAGGACCTTCTTGTTCTTCTATTTCCTTCATCCACCTTCGCAACTCTGTATGTGTATACATTTAGGTCGTGAGTGAAATTTAACCCTTGTCCTAGAAGGATAAATCTTGTTTTTGAACTCAATCTAGTTATAAGTTTAGTTTTTGTTTTAGATCCATATCTTGAATTGTTTCTCTCAATTTATTCACCATGTTCTATTTTTCACAACCTGCATACCAATTTGAGAGTAAAACATAACTTTCTGCATTAAGAGGCTTTATATCACAGAGCTACTCAATGATTCTCTTACTCTTATACATATCTTGATGTATTCTGTATCCATTTCATAGTGCTCTTAGCACTTCCCTATATTGTAAATTTTTTCTTTCCGCAATGAATGCCTTTGCCTCACTAAAGAATCTAACAAAATCTAGAGGTGCAATCAGTAGTGCAGAACGTGCTATTTGGAGACCTTTTGGAGTTAAGGATATACCTACCCTAGTTAATCATATAGGAAGAATAAAAAGGATGGCTAATTTAGTTGGATATTGGGATATTAGAAATGTATTCAATGCTAAAAAAGTGTTTGATGAAATGCTCAAATGATTAAACATGAAAAGGTGATTTTGGTTTTGGGAGGAAACAAGTTAAAGTCTTTTTTGCCTCTGACTAATGGAATGTTGTTTTGAAAATCGTAAAGTAATGGTTAGAATGGATGGAGACCCCATAATGGCAAATCGAAAAATGTTTTGGGACAATAAAGGTAGAAAAGAAACCTTAAGGATGAAATTGATTTTAGGGTCTAACTTTAGAAATGAAATTAGCTATTTTTTCTATGTTAAATGTCTCTTTTATCCCTATTTAACGGGCACTTAATGGCAAATATGGATAGAGACGATCGTGAAATGTTTTGAGACAATAAAGGCATAAATTTTTTTTTAAGGACGAAATTAATTTTAGGATTAAATTTTTGGAACGAAATTGGATAATTTCCCTTAATCCATTTGTCAAATATTTATATAAAATTTTGTTGGAAATTATATATCGAAACAATCCATGTTAATAAATTAAAAACAATTCAAAACATTCCTCAATTACCATAAAATCTTGACAAACATGTTTTTTATTTTAATTTTTTTATGTCATAACACAATTCAATTCATTAGCCAAAAAGGGGAGAGTTTTCATTTCTACCCAAATTGAGAACAATTATTTCCTATTTATCCAAATTCTCACAACATTTCACATGTTACTCATATCTAAAATTAACTTTTCATTCTACATCCATTTTGACTTTTCCTTTAAAAAAAAAAAAAAAAAACTTAAAATGTATTCTCCTTTAGTATTTATTTATTATTTTACCCCTCAGAATTCAACACACCCAGCTACTGAATCCAACAAGCTCTAAAAATGAATTAAAGAAACCACAACTAACACCATTCAATCTATCAGAAGTTTAAGAACAATAGTTAAGAAAACTTCTCAAAGAACTATTTCCTTGTCGAAGGGTAAGGAAAGAACCAATTTTTTTATTGTGTTCGGTCATTAAGTTGGTGATTTTTGTTTTCCGAAATCAAGAAGACTTTGGTAGGGAGTGTATGGAGGTACATTGTTCAGTTTGTTTCTTTATTTATTTTTTTTTCTTTGGTGATTTTTCATTTTGTATTGTTTTTTTGATGCAGATTTTTGTAGTAGTTAGGAGGAGGGAAGGAAGGTGGGATTGCAAAGATTTCGGTCAAAGTGCTGGAATTTCGTACCTTGCAATGGAGATTTCAAGACTTGAGAGGGGTTTTGGCTCTAAGAAGGAGGTTTTGGTCTCTTGAGAATTGGGGTTTCAGTACTTGATAGGGGGGTTTTGGTTTCCTAAGAAGGGGGTTTCTGTCTCTTGAGAAGGGTGGTTTCGGTCTTTTGAGAAGGGGGTTTCGGTCCTTGATATTGGGGTTTTGGTCCTCACGGAGGGGGTTTCGATCTCCTGTGAGACGGGGGATTTCAGTCATGGGAAGGTGGGTTTCGACCCTTGAAAAGGTAATTTCATGACTCTAAAGTTGGATTTGGTCTTTAGAAGGTGTATTTTTTGCGACTTGAGAGGGGGGTTTCAGTTCTTGAGAGGGGGTTTCAATCCTTGAGAGGAGGATTTCTGTCCTTCCCCTCCGTTATTTAATTATTATTTTTATTATTCAGTGGTTATTTTTTGAATAGGTTTCTTTGTATTGTCTGTAGAAATTTATTACATTAGGATTGCTGCTCACGAAGGTTCTCTAAGTTGAAGGGTGAGTCCAGTAGTCGCACTATCTGAAGTGAACTGCCAAGATTTTTGGAGAATGATGGCAAACTGCACGAAGATTGATTTAAACTAGTTTGACATACAAATTTCAATTGCTTCTAAATTTTCTGATGGAAGTATTAAATTAATGGACATTGAAGACATATATGGCATCATCTATTTGAAGGGGGAAGCTGATCCTAAAGTTGTGGTTGTGAACAAAATTTAAAGAACTTATGAGAGTGGCAACGGTGGTAATATTAGCGATAATTGTCCTTCCGGTCCAAATGATCATGCAAAGCATGAATTTATTGATGAAAATGATGAAATAGGGACATCCGGGTATATTCGCATAGACGATGATTATGAATACAATGAAGAGCATATTCGCATTGTTGTGGATGATGATGATGATTATGATGATGATGACAACTTCGATGATGAGATGAGACAGGTGATTCCATTTTAAATAATTTATACCAGACTCTTCTACTCAGTTTACAAACATGGTTTGGAATGACGACTAAAAGGTGCATTTTTAGGAAGACGATACTGTTCCACCAGTGCATTTTATAGGAAAGGATGCATTCTTCAACAATAAGGATAAATTGGCAACAATAGTCGGTCAATATTCACTTGATAATTGATTTCCACATCACGTGGTACGTTCAAATAAGCGAAGATTTGAGGCACGATGTAAAAACCAAAAAAGATTGTCATGATACGTGCACATTGTAGAGCTGGATGCCAGATTTGGATTATTCACAAATGTGTCCCGACTTACACTTGTATCCAAACTGTACAGCAAAGCCAAAATAGGAGTGTAAGTGCAGCAACAATTGGTCGTATGTATGCTGGTAAACTCGTCGATGCGAATCACACCCCAAAAAATGTGATTCAAGACATATGGGAGAATTATGGTGTGAAACTCGAATACACTAAGGCTTGACTATCTTTACAACATGCAAAAAACATAGCTTATGGAACTCTAGATGACTTATACAGGCAGCTACCATCATACCTTCACATGTTGGAGCCTGTAATTCTGGGGATAGTAACCAGTATACATATGCCAGATGAGCAGTTTCTGAGGTCATTCTGTGCACTTGGTCCTTCGATTGATGGTTTGAAGTGCATGTTCCCGTAACTATCATAGATGCAACACACTTGAAAGATGTGTGTGAAGGCAAAATTTAGCAGCTGTTGTGTGGATGGAAATGGGCAAACTTTTCCCCTTACTTTTGGGTTTAGCGAGAAGGAGGGCAATGATTCATGGAAGTGGTTCTTGAGAAGATTTCGGACTACATACGGATTGCTGGATGATTTGATTATTGTGTCCGATCAACACAAAGACATACTGTATGTAGTGAGAACAGTATATCCCGAAATTCCACATGTTTTTTACTATCGACATTTAAAGGAAAACTTAAAGGCAAAGTTAAAAATCCTCGGGCTGCAATCCTTTTTAAAAAAGCTTCATATTCCTATGACAAACAGACATGTGACTTCCATTTTGGAGACATTCAACATATGCATCCGGAGTTCATCATTGGTTGGATGACAAGGTAGGATGCCCAGATTGGTCACATGCATACAGTCCAAACATTTGTTACACCCAAATGATGAGCAATATCATGAAGTCCTTCAACCAAGCGATCAAGAAAGCTCAAAAAGTTACCCATTATATCCGCACATGAGTTTTTTAGAATTTTGTGTCAAACTTGGTTGAACAAATGTCGAGAAGCAGTAGCTACAATGCCAAATTTTATCATCAAGTGTGCTGTGGAAAGAATTGAGAAAAAATCTTTGAATGTTGACTTGGAAAGGTTGCGGACAACATCCATCCGGGATAGAGAGGAATATATCGTAGGAAATATACCGAAGGAAACAAATGTTGTGGTAGATATTGTTCGAAAGACCTGTGGATGTTAGAGATGGAAATTGGAAGAGATACCTTGCAAACATGCCATTACTGTTGCCAGGTAAATTTTTGGTCAATTTCGTGACATAACTAGTTAATTTTGAGACTCATTAATCAATTTCACGCCGCATTGATGACATTTCATGTGTCAAAGATAAAAATTTTTTTTAAAAAAATTTGGTCCATTTCGTGACATTGAGTGGAAATTTTGAGACACACTGGTCAATTTCGAGACATAAGTGGTCAATCTTGAATTGACAGTTTTTTTTTGTTTTTTTTTAATTCTCTAAACATGTAATTAAATATTTTTACAACTCATTTACCTTAATTCTTTTTTATATTGAAAATGAGGCTCACTATTATACTCTATATCGTGATGATTCATTTGAGACAGAAAGACTGATGATGGCATATTCACTTTTGATACAGCCTTTGTCTTTGTGTTCATCTTTGAATTCAATTGCAGGTATGGATGATGTGGTCGTCAATCCTCATATTAGCAGAAGGTCTATTGGAAGACCACAAGAGGCCCGCTTCCTCTCTCAAAAAGAATAATACTGTCAAAGGAAAGTGTGTAAAATATGCAAGAGAAAAGGACATAATCGTCTCACCGGTCCAAATGCTCATGACCCTGAAGCCCACATTCTGAAGAAAATGATCCAACATCGACTGACTTAAATCATGAAGTGCCAATATCTGATCCAATATCCACACAACAATCAGGAGTTTCTAGAAAGAAGTACTTGGTAGGAAACGACGGGTCAGACATTGTTAATGTTGATGTGAATGTCTTTGATGATGGTGCTGATTTTTATGAAGGCAATATCAATGTTGACACCGTTGATGGCATGTAAATGTTATTTAACAAATAGTGAATTTGTCATTAAATTTAAATTGCATATTTATCATTAAATCTTCTTCTTTGGCCACAATCATCTAACTTGTCCGAACATAGTTTGCAACAAAATCCTTCAGAATAACCAATATGACTCCTACAAAGGAGTTTCAATTTTGAAGAGAACCAATAATAACATAGTCTAACTTGTCCGAACACAGTTTGCAACAAAATCCTATAGAATAACAAATATGACTCCTGCAAAAGCGTTTCAATTTTGAAAAGAACCAATAATAACTTAGTACATCTTTACTTCATATCTTTATCCCAAAGGCATACTGCTACATCCTACTTAGATTCAAAACCATCAAACAAAAGTGATCCGTCCCTACAACGAAAGGCAAAAATAGGCAGCTTTATGGGCCTTCCTTGCTTTGTTCCATGAAGTACATGCTAATTGGAAGTGGTCTGCATCCTCCAACCGGAGTTTTGAAACGATCAACTCCAATAATTCACTGGTAAGATTGGCCTAATTTCTTTCAACTCCATTCTTAGCCATATTTCTTCTTCTTCTTCTTTTTCTGCAGCCATGAAATTTGGAAAATAAATTAGAACAAACACAATAGAAAAACAAACCGAATCTCATTTTGAGACTTGGATTTGTGATTTCGAGATAGATTGATACTATTTTGAGACACACCCAAATCATCTCGAGCTACACCAAAATCTTTCCAGAACAAAGATTTTCAATTCTTCACCTACCATTTTCAACCCAAGTATTCAATCTCAAATATGCGCAGCACTACACAGTTTAATCCTTGCTTTCAACAGCTACAAAATCAAAGTTAAGTTGAACATATGCCTTCTGCACATTTCAAATGGAAAAATTATAAAATCATACATTTCGGTACAAACATACACTGGAAAACTGATTGTCGACGACTGTGACGAAAAAAGGAAGGTGAGCTTCGGTGAGTTAGAAGTGAGGAAGAAGTGAAGAAGAAAGGGTCTCGAAGAAGAAGAAGAAGTGATAGAAGAAGGAGGATTTACTCGGATTTTGAGAATGGTTTGCATTAGGCATTTCTATCTGCAGTGGCAATTTCGATCTTTATTGGGAAGGGTTTCGGACTCCACTGAGGGTTTCTGTCTGCAATGAGGGTTTCAGTCTTCAAGTGGGATTTCGGTCTTCACATGGGGTTTCAGTCTGCACTGTGAAGGGTTTCTATCTGCAATGGACATTTCGATCTTCACCGGGAAGGGTTTCGGTCTCCAATGAGGGTTTCGATCTTCATTGGGAAGGGAATTGAGGGTTTCGGTCTTCAGCTGGGGTTTCAGCCTTCACAGGGAATTGTTTCAGTTTGCACTAACGGTTTCGGTCTGCAACTGGGATTTCAGCCTTCACAGAGGATTTTAGTCTCCAATGAGGGTTTCAATCTTCAAGTAGGGTTTCGGCCTACATTCTGAAGGGTTTCGGCCTGCACTGGAAAGGGTTTCGGTCTTCAATTGTGGTTTCGGCCTTCATAGAGGGTTTCGGTCTCCAATGAGGGTTTCGATCTTCAAGAGGGGTTTTAGCCTTCACAGAGGGTTTCGATCTACATTGAGAGATTTTGGTTTGCAATGAGGGTTCCGGCCTTCACTGGGAATTGTTTTGGTCTGCACTGAGGGTTTTGGTCTTCATCTGGGGTGATTGTCACAGAGGGTTTCAGTCTTCACAGAGGGTTTCGATCTGCAATGTGAAGTATTTCGGTCTGCAATGGACATTTCGATCTTCACTAATAAGGGTTCCGATCTTCGGGTAGGGTTTCGATTTGCACTGGTTGTTTCAGTCTTCACACAGGGTTTAGGTCTTCTACTTGGTTTCGGTCTCCACTTGACATTTTCGATCTTCAATGTGAATTGCTTCGGTCTTCACTGGAAAGTGTTTCGGTCTTCACTTTGGAGCTTTTATTAAGTTAATTTTGAACGACACTTGCAGATGTTAATTTTTTAAAGGTTTTATGGAATCCTGTTAAGTTAATTTTTAAAGCTTTTTTCTAGGCCAATCTTTTTATGAAAACTTAGGCAGTTAATTTTGTACGGAATTTAACATACAGTAGAATTAAATGTTATTGAATTAACATACAATAGTACTCAGGAACACCGTATATAATTTACATAATATACATTTATCCTCAATATATTATTTACAATATAAAAAAAAAATAATCTAGGTCTACGATGACTGATTGCTCCATTGTTGCATGATCCAAGCCATCTCATCCCTAATGAGTTGGGCCATATGGGGTACACAAGGCAAGCCGGGCATTTCTTTAAGATGCCCCCTTATCAGCTTTGCCACGTAGTAGTGGATGTAAGCGTCGTAGCTTGCCTTGTCTAGCTGAATTGGGATGCAGTGCACTGATGTGTCGGGGGTGAGCGGGGGGTCAAGAAAAATCAAAGTGAACCTTTAAGTCGGGGGGCATTCCGTCCTACTATAATAGCTGACCTGCTACAGAAGTCGTGGCATCAACTAATAGACTAGCTCCATCCGGCCTAATCGAGATGCCCTCTCGTCAGTAGATGACTTTGGATCATACAGTGTGATTGAAGACCAATCTAATGAGACTCGAGGTAACACCCAGTGCTTGTAGAGGCAACAGAGCATCAAGATCTATATATAAAGTGAAAATATTAAATCAATTAATGTTAAATAAACTATAATTTCAACCAAGAGTTTTATAGAAAAAGAAAGTGAAACACCTGCTGTGTCTCCCACCATGCTACCTCTCCCATGTCCGCATCTCCCCTAACCCACCCAATGATAAAGGCATCGAAGTCGCAGGTCCCCGATTCCGCCTGAGATGTCTGTAATTTGAGTTTGTTATAATCGAAGTTGTATACATATATTGTAACTTGAATAAAATAAAAAAAGATTAATACTATTTTAAAATACTTATGTAAAAGTAAGTCTGAGCGAGAGTGAAGCAGTCTTGGCAGGGATAAATTGTTGATGTCTCCCTCCCCACTCTCCTTAACCCCCTCATAAACTGATCCTTGTGATCATCCTTGACTAGGCCCTCCATGGATCTGACCTTTTGGAGGTCATCCTTGACAAATGACAGGCCCCCCCAACCAGTCGAACGCCTATCACAAAAACTTAGTTCGAGTATAAAATGGAAAAGTTATAAAATACAGATAAATTAAAATAGAAAGCGAAATATCTCATTGAACCTCCAATGCTGCAGAAGGCATCTAACGGTGCCAGGTCGAGGGTGTAGCGGTCCACCATGGGAGCTAGAATCCCCCCTCCACCTCTCGCTCCTCCACAGGAGAAGGAATCTCCCCGTGCTCGAGCCATCCTCGTCGCTTTCGTCCTTGGCTTCTTCTTTGGCCTTGGCAACTCAATGTGGTGAAAGGTGATTGTACACCTGCAGTTGGGGCCTTGGTACAAAGTGTGTGATCAAGCTCCTAATAGAATGTAAAAATCAATCTTTAATAAGAATCAATAGTAATTTCAAAGAATTACTCATATGAAGTAAATAACTATAATAAAAAATTATGAGAATTGCTAACTATAAAATTACCTCCTGAGGGGTATTAGGATCGCTAACTGCCGAAGCCTATGGATCTACTCAATCCTCTCCCTGACAGACAGATGCATCGATCTATTATTTTAAAAAAGATCAACGCAAATAAAATTAAAAATTAAATAAAATACAATAATCAAAATGAATAAGAATTTACAAACTTGACTTATTAGATGCAAGAGCTGGTGGATCTACTCGATCCTTTCTCTGACTGACAGGTGCATCAATCTACTATTTAAAAAAAGATTAACGTGAATAAAATTAAAAATTAGATAAAATACAATAATCGAAATGAATAAGAATTTACGACCTAGAATTTACTTGAATGGTGTCGTCGGAAACTATAGGAGATTTTGGAAGGGGGGTGGCTATCGGTCAGACTAAAACGTCGATGGAATGTGTAACCAACTTCGGCATGGGCACATCAGGCTCCCAAGAATTGGAATCATACAGTGGTGGATCATCTTCAGCACTGTCATCCCTCTCCAACATATCGAGGAGACGCTTGAAATGCGAGAGCTGCTCAAGGACCACATCATGTGTCCCCTCGATATGCGTGAGCCACTGGAAGATCGCATCATGCATCTAGATGGCCCAGTGTTGATATTGACCCAAAAGGACTTCGACTTTGGCCATGAGAAGATCGACCATCGCAGGAGACTAGAATTAAAAAACCTAGTTAGATTACATATTATGAGATTCGGGTGTTTTATTTGAATAGTAAGAGGTACATACCTAACGTCACCTCCTCTCTCGTCGAGTTGGGTTGGGAGATGGCTGCTTGCTCGTTCGCTCCTCAACCGGAAGGCTCAACCGTGTGGCCTCGATACGAGGACTCATAAAATAATAACAAGGCAAGCAAACCAACAAAGTAATTACAATCAAGTTTTATAGTATTGACTAATCTATTGGAATAACGTAAAATCTCATGAGATACATATCATTTGTCTGATCGTATCGGATCTTGTTGGACTGATTGAAAGATCTCGATCAATCCTCTCCTAAGTTGAATCTCCATGACTAAGTGGGATCTAAAATAAAAAGAAAAATAAAGTAATTATGATCTTCATATTTCGCATTATAGAAAATTACTTAAAATTTGAAAATTATAATTAGTCTAACCTCATTGATCCGTTGAGCAGGTGAGCCCTATCCGCACGCCTCCCAGAATAAGCTGGGCAGATAATTACCCCAGCATGCTAATACAATATGGGGGAGGCAAGCGAAATCAGCCAAGTACAACTACAGCCCCTCCGCCTGATCCGACTAGATGTGTATTGAGCTAGCACGGGCTTGTAATTAGCAATTTAATTTAGTGATATTATCTAATTTAAAAATGAAAGTGAACATTGATAAGGTATTCACTTACCACATTAAGTAGTTGGCCCTAGTCAACCCTTGGGGCCAAGGCGACCAAGCCGAGGCCATTGAAGGCCAAGGCATCTCAGGCGTCGTGGATCTACATGGGAAGTGCCACGTCTAGCCGTATCCTGGGATTCTTTACACAGGTGAGGACATAGGAATAGGAAGTGATCGTATGCTTATCGCTAATTAAAGATAAGATAAAAAAAAATTCAAATCAGTATTTAGAGAGTCTAAAAAACATCATTGATAAACGAATGTAAGTAATAATATTAAAACTTACCAGCAATAGCCAACAGTTGCCGTATAAGTGTCTGTTCCTAACGTTGTCCTCTCCGATGGCCTGTCGATAGTAGTGCACCGTCATGCTCCACCCAATTGTTCTCTAGGGGAACGACTCTACTGCCTCCAGATTGTCTAACATAATCCATACATAAAGGTTGATGGCTGCAGATGGCTCTTGGGTGAGTATGCTATGACCTATGATGATGCCGCATGCCAGTATGAGGGCATTATCTACTAACAACTCTTCCACTGTCATGGTATGCCACCTCTCCAAGATCGCATCCGAAGTAACTGGATCGATCCCAATCAATTGAGCGATGGCAGAGGTGGCCATCGCTGGCCTCTCAAAAGTGTGCCAGTCTACTCTCCTATAACGTAGACCGGTGAGGAGAGCGTACTCCTAGACTCCAGTTAGTGTAACTGGCCCCAATGAAGAATCACATCTCGTCGGGCCACGCACCTCCAAAGTGACCTCCCGTCTCAAGATATGCAAGGCAGCCCTAGTGTAGTAAGCTCCAAGGTAATGGGGAAGATCCACCTTGTATCTGAGGGGCCTATCCGAAACGCTCTACTACCCCATGGTGCCGTAGCAGGTCGACTGTATATCTGATAGTAGTATACTTAGCCTGTGCGCTAAGTGTGTTCTCAGTAGTATGGGCTGTGTTTCGAAATTGTATCGACTATGTCTCGAGAAACACAATAATATTTCGAGACACAACCGATACTATTTCTAGAACACAACCGATACTATTTAGAGACACACCTTAATGTTTCGAGACAACCTATACTATTTATTGAACACAGGTGATACTATTATTTCGAGACACGTCCAATAGATTTCGAGAGACACATAAGCGGAACCCAAGTATTCAATCTCACAAATATGCACAATACAACACAGTTTAATCCATGCTTTCAATAACTACAAAATCAAAGTTAAATAACACATGCATTCAGTAGATTCTAAACTTTTAAAATAAAATCATGCTTTCAAGAAACAAAAATACAATCTCATAACACTCTAAAATAATGCTTCGCATTTTACTAATTACCAAAGTTTAACATTCTAGCATATTTGACACAAAACCAAGGTTCAAATGTGAAGAAAACCTACCGAGAATGTTGTGTCAACGATGACCAGGTGATCGACAAGAATGGAAGTCGGACCGGTGATTGTCGTACACCTGCACCATTGATGAGTGTGTCGAAGAAGGAAGGGAAGCTTTGGTTAAGAAGTAGTGAAGAAGAATGGGTGGGTAAGCCTGTTTGTGGAAGAAAGGAAGAAGGGAAAGAAAATGACAGTGAAACAAGGGGAAGTTTTCGGTGAAGAAGTGAAGAAGAATGGTATGAAGAAGAAGGTGGACAGTTTCGGTGAAGGAGAAGGTGAGGAGTTGGGTCTCGAAAATGGGAAAATGAACAATTTGTCCCCTTTGTCTTGATTTGGGAAATGAGACATGAAGGGTAAGAGTGTAGTTTTTCATTTGTGGGGTAATTTTATTGATACAAAATGTTAAAAGTTCAATTTGAATATAAAGTGAAATTGAAGTTTTTCAAATGGATAAAAATGAAATGTTTTCAGACATTAAATAAAATTAGAATATCTATTTTAATTTGGATATATTTAGAAATTTCTTCGCCAAAAAGATAAAACAAAATTAGAATTGTCAAATGATCCGACCCGACCCGACCTAAATCACGAATTATTCTGATGGAATCAAACAAGTTGACGAAGCATTGCATTATAATAATCAATTGGATTGTTCGACGAACCAATAATTAAAAAATCTTTGCCCTCTTCTTCAATGAAGAATTCTTCCGGCACTCTTTTCCACACTCATACCCGTATTAGACTTTCTGAAAGGCCATTTAAAATGCTGGCTTCCTCTCCTCACCATCATCCATCCATATATACACTCTTCCCAGCTACTTCGGTTGACGCTCTGCTGCATTTTGGCTGCTTGTCTCTGGCAGTAGGCACAGCAAAATCTGACGAAGAGGTGGGTAGAAAATTCATTACTCCTTGTGGGATATGCAGATTTGTAATTCATCAGTTTTCTGTTGGATGTGATTTACATTTAGAATAATTAATTATTGGCATTTGTTACTGAAATTTTTAACAGATATCGGCGAAAAGCTGCTCTGCGGTTCTTCATATGCACCGATTAAGAGGTACTATACAAATTCTTTGCTTGGTTAAATTGGATTAACATTTCTTTTTCTTATCAAAAGTAATGATTAATTGAAGAGGAATATGAAGGGTTACGGTTTGTCATTTGTACCCCATCTCTCACTGTCTCTTTCTCTATATTGTAGATTCTATCTCATCAATTAATTTAGATTGGTGCATATCAAAAGCTACTTTGTGGTTCTTTATTTCAAAGGTGTGACAGAAAGAAATTATCTTTTAGATCTTCCTTCCACCAATATTAAGAGGTACCATATAAATTCTTTTGCTTGATTAAAAGGGCTTAGCATCATGATGATCCCCCGCCCCGAATGAAATGCTTAATTAGAGAGGAATATGAAGTGTATATATCTTTATTATGGATTATCTCTAAAACTGATATAGAAGTTTCATTGACATATCTATCCTATTGGTCACAAAATTTTATCGAAAAGATCCTTTTTATTAGTGATTCAACTTATTTGTTCATTATTGTGATTCTTGTTCTTTTTTGTTGATTTTCATTTTATACTCTTTAGTTTTATTCCCTCCGTCAATAAATGTATGTCACTGGTTGTCGTTTTGCAAAAATTAATAAAACTTTTTTTTCCTAAAATGTCTTCTAATTGCTCTTTAAAAAATGTGAACACCATGTCATGAGTATCCTTTTCCAGTTTATTGGTTTTGTAATGAAAAGTATAAGGCATTAGAGGGGTAATATAAAAAAAATACAATCAAATACCTAATTAATTAACGACAATGACTTATATAATTAGTGATAAGAAAAGTTAGTTAAAATGACTAAAGGGAGTGTCAGTTTAGAAAATTCTTAGCTCATCTTTTAATTGTCCCTTTTAGAGAATGAAAAGGCAACCTTAGTTTTTATATTTTTAATCCTACTTCTCTCTATCATTCTCATTAATTCATTCTGCATTGATGTTCAAAACTTTGACTTTGCAATGTCCATTGCTCATCATTATAATAAGAAAATAAGAAAGAGAGACTTAAATTAACAATAAAGAGAAAGAAGAAAACATGAATAAAAGAAGATGACAGAGATAAATACTACTTGATTTATAGGGTCAAATCAATCTTTTAATCACACAATATAAGCAGAATTTGACCACTATCTCAGTTTGAATAACTATAGTGAACAATAGAAAGGAGCATTCTCCAGATTTTAAGATGTTACTCCTCTTCTGATGTGATTTCTTGAAGGTTGAAGGTTTTAATATTCATACAAGCAAAAAATCAATCAAAGTAATGAAGGACTCATCAAAGATTCATGTGGGGGATTAGATTAACCTTTGTAGGATAATGTACAACAACCAACCTCTTCATTTATAAAGACTATTGAATACCTCACTCAAAGTAATTGAAAGCTCACGGTGTAGTGGACTAAAAACCCTAAGAAGAATTATAAGAACACTCATAAAAAGATCAAGTTTGATCTTGAATTTGGATTGATTCTAATGAAATAGTTATTTGTCAAAAAGATGTCTTGCAATTACATGTAGGAGACTATATATAGTCTAGGTAGTAAGAAACCCTAAATAAGTCTTACAAATGGTTAAAAGACCAAAAGAAATGAAGGAAAGTCAATAAAATCTGGGAAAACATCACATATGGGTGAGCAAAGGAAGCTTAATCCGGCATTGGCTCGGGAAAGGGCAGCACTACAGGGGAGGGTCAGATTGCTACTGGAATTTTATCCAGTGAGCATCCGGTGCTCCCATCCGGTGCTGGCTCTGTCATTGTAGAACGTCGGATGGCTTTTGGGCAAGCCATTCGGTGCTCTGTCGTGCTATCTCCGCACCAAACTTGTTTTGCATAGTGCCAACTTCATTCCAAGCCTTCCTAGGCTTCCCAACTTGACCTCTAAGGTCGCCAATGCCTTGTTCTTCATTTAGAAATCTCCTATCATCATCCTCAAGGTCTTGAATCACCCATGAGTTATAATCCTTCCTTGTATGTTCTTCATCAAGCTTTGTCTCCTTGAAGATGACTTCAAAGTCAAGTAATTCCTATGGATTTTCCATGAATGCCACGAATGACATTGTCATCCTTGATGCCCTTGCTCTTGTAATCGGTCCTGGGCTCAAGTTCTCCCTTATTTATCCTCTAGCTAGGAGCTCTTCTACTTGCCTTTGTAGCTCCTTTGTCTCCTCTGGATTTATTTTATAGGCCACCTTGTTGGGAAGTGGAGCTCCAGGAATAAGATGAATTTGATGCTCAATTCTTCTCAATAGTGGCAACTCAAGATGCAAATCTTCCGGAAAAAGATCAATACTAGAAGAAGAATTGTAAGTATCAATAGCATTAGAGTTTAAAGAGTGTTTGTGCCTAAGAAGAATCATGGGCTTATAGCCCAAGAATGCACTCTTCACCTCTCTTTCTTTGCATAGAAGCTCACTTTCTTTTCACTTTTGTTTTCTTCTTCTCTTTTTCTCCACTTAATTTCTTTTAATCTCTCCTTTTCTTTTTTCCTCTCTCTTGAGCTCTCTGCACTCTCTTTTGTCTCTCTCTTTTCTTCTCCTTCATAGTATTCTCTCATTTTTTCAAGCAATCTCTTTTGATCAAGGTAAGCTTCATGTGGTTTCAAGGAGTTCAAGTGAACTCTCTTCCCTTCCATCTCAAGAGTGTACTTGTTTTTGTGTTCATCAAATGTGACCTTCCTATCATATTGCCAAGGTCTTCATATGTGTCCATCAAATGTGACCTTAGCTTGCATAGGAACCATATGACAAAGGATCTCATAATTATACTTCCCTATTGAGAAAGCTATCCTCACTTGTTTTCCAATCTTGACCTCCTCACTATCATTGAGCCATTGTAACCAATATGGCTTTAGATGTTCAATACATATAAGCTTCAACCTATCCACCATATACTTGCTAGCCATGTTGACACAACTACTACTATCCGCAATGAGGCAACACAAATTTCTCTTTATCATGCATCTAGAATGAAACAAATTTTCTGATTGCAACTGATCTTCATCCTTAGCTTGAGTACTAAATACTCTCCTAATGACCCTGTTCAATGGACCTTCAAGAGTACCCTCACTCTCATTTTCATCATCCTCCTTTCCATCACCAATTTCAACCTCACTCTCCTCTTCTTCCCTTTCACTAGTGGATTCAACTACCCCCTAATTTATAAGAATAATTCTCTTATTGGGACATTGATTATCAAAGAGGCCAAATCCTTGACATTTAAAGCATTTAACTTCCCTAGCTTTAAAATGTGGAAGTTAAGCTTTACCTTTATCCCTTTGAGGTTCCAAATTTTAGCTTTGGCGCCTCCTCCTTGGTGATAGCTTTGGTCACTCCTTGCTCCTTCTTAGGCCATATGTTGGTGGTCTTGGAAGATGATTGGCCATAATTTGATGTGCCATAATATTTCCCATAGGATACTCTCCTATTCTTCACTTGTTCAATCTTGATTGCCTTTTGCACTATTTCTTCCAAATCCTCATATTGTTGCAATTCAAGAATGTCTCTTAGCTCTTTGTTCAACTTGTGGAGAAATCTTGCCATTGTAGCCTCTTCTTCTTCACCCACTAGATTGCTCCCTATCATGGCTAACTTCCATTTCTTTGCAATAAGCATCAACACTCTTAGAGCCTCGAGTGAGTGTTTGAATCTTGTGGTAGAGGTCTCTTTGGTAATGCTTAGGCACAAATCTCTTCCTCATATGTCTCTTCATCTCTTCCCAAGTTTCAATTGGTGGTGCTTCTTGTCTTAGTCTAACGGTCATGAGGTGATCCCACCAATTGATTGCATACTCCGAAAAATCAACAATTGCAAGTTTGCTCTTCTTCTCCTCATAGAAATTATGGCACTCAAATATTGATTCAACTCTTCTTTCCCAAACCAAGTAGGCATTAGGGCATCTCCTAAATAGAAGGGTGGCACCGTTAGCTTGATGCTCCCCATGTTCTTGTCAACTTCTTCCTCTTTTCTTTGCCTCCTTGGTCTATCATCATCATGGTTGGCTTCCAGTCCGCCTAGCCTCCTGGGCCCCAGATGGGGGCAGACCACCATCTATGGCATCCTCACGGCCTTTTTTAGTCTAGCCCATCCCTGTTTCAGTTACATCCTTATGGCCGACATGAAACTGTTCTATGGTCGGTCATTGTTCCCTGGTGTGATTGAAGCTGTTGCACACACCATAGAACTTTGGTTCAAACTTATAAATCACCTTATGCATGAAGATGTCGCCCGTATAGTGATTCCTCACTAGGACCTCCTGTTTCAGCGGTTTGGAGACATCCACCTCAATCAACAGTCTATCTAGTCCTTCCGTTCCAAATTCTTATTGACTTGGTCTGTGGACCTAATTTGGACCCCATAATACTCGATGCTCGCTCCGTCCAAAACTGTCCATTCAATCCCGAGAAAGTAACCCAAATGGGTACCTTCCTCAACTCCCGTGCATTAAAGTCGAAGCATGGAGGCATGTCCTTAAGTAGTAGTGGCCGGCCATAGACTGAATGTGGCCCTTTATGCTGAACTAGGGCACAGTCCTCTTCGCAATCAAAGGTAAGAACAATCCATCCACCTTCATGAAAGGTGATCTTGAACGGCACCTTCCAAGATTTACAAACTTCCACAATTGCACCCCTCTCGGGGAATCTCTCCATTACATAGCTAATCAAGGAGTATCTCCACACCTTGGATACTTCATGGATGTCCCCCATCGTGAGTTTCGCTAGGTCCCCGTCTTGAAGGATATAGTTGTAGATCCCTTCATTATTGCTTCAACATCAAGTGGTTCTTCTTTGTCTGCATCATTCTTATACTTTAAGTATAAGTCTTTATATGCATAAATTAACTTGTTTATCTTGTAACTCTTCAATCCATTCATTGAATCTCCCCTTGAAAAGCTCCATCTTCTTTAGAATTGAACTTGAATCTTCTCTCATCTCCTCATATAGTAGCTTCCATGAGTTCTCCAATGTCTTGATAGCTCCTCGATATCCATCATTCCCCTGCACCTCAAAAGGATTTGACCTCGAATCTTTAAGTCTTACATGGAAAAGAGAGTGATCACTAACATGGTTTGAAGAATGAAAAAAATGCTTATCAAATAACTTCAAGTCATCCTTGAAGGGAGTTCGAAATTAATAATGCCTTACCATACCCTTCCTTGAAGGTGGTGGTCTTTCTTTGATAGATATCTGTTCCTTCTCACCTTTAATAAGCTCATTTGAAGAAACATCATAGACAAGGAATACAAACCATTTAGAACAACCATGAAACCAATTTCTATCATTTAAAGCAGATGACAATAAGGCATTAAATTCCATTGGTCCATGCAGGTTCTCTAAACTTGGGATTCAAAGACATTATGCTTAAGAAACAATCCCTTAACATAACATTATATATGTCATCCATCAAAAGCATCAAACATATGTATAAAAGGAATAAGAAAATACTTTTCACAGATGCTAAAGCTTATCAATTTATCAAGATAAATATCATTATGCTCGTCTAAAGAGGGGTTTTCTAACAAACCTCAATAAATCTTTATTGGTGGCATAAAACATAGTCGATAACATCATATAATTCCACCCAATAAAGATCACACACATTGCATTCATGATTTGATCATTTAACAACAATTCCTCATAATGATATTAATATGCCACATCACAAGAATTCAACAAGTATGCTCCCAAGTGATTCTCAAGTTTCAATAGATTAAAGAAATCATCATGCTTAGAATACTCAAGAACATGTAAGGTACCTTTTCTAGGCATAGTACCATGAAATTCACGAACTTCTTCACAAATGTTCAACAAGCAATTATTCTTAATAAGCTTGGACTTTCTTCTCACATTAACAATGAAATAGATTTCACACATGATAATCAATGATTTAGAATCAACAAGGAATAAGCACATGATATCACAAAGATAGAAGTTTGAATCAAGGATGGTGATATCAAATATCCATAATAATCGATCATCCAAGACAAACTTTGAAATTTTATTCATGTATATCCTAAGGTCATGCTTAAAGAAGTCATTCAAATATCTCAATTCAAATAAGTCTCTCTAAACTCACACTTAGTCGTAGAAAGCAATCTTGCATGTTCCATCGTAACATAGCATTCATCTCCTTTTTGTCATTGTTCTCCTTTATTTTATTTACTCCTTTAGAAACCTGGAAATTAAAAACAAGATAGCTAGATAATGAATGGTCAATGTTAGAAATGGGGATAAAATCCTCTTTGCTCTTTTTGAGAACCAAGGCACTCTCAGTCCCTCTTTCTTTTTCATGAAAGCTCTCTTTTTGTTCACTTAAATCTTGTCTCTCAAAGGTACTCATCTCTTCTCTCACTATGACACTCATGTTTCAACTCTTTTTCTTCATCTTCTCTCATACTCTTTTTCTCCCTGAAGCTCTCTCTCATTTTTCACCTCATGTTCTTTCTCAATCTCTCTTGCTTGTCTCTCAGGATCTTTTTCTCTCTCGAGCTCTTCTTTCTCTTTTCTTTCTTTTTTCCTCTTTTCTTTCCTTCTAATATATTCCCTCATCTTTTCCATTATTACATCACTCTTTTGTCTTACCTTCCTGAATTTCTTCGTTTCTTCATCCTCTTCATGAAGTGTCTCATTATCAACAGCTTGCTTCACTTGATTAGGAGTCTCTTCAATTGGCAAGTTGTCACTTAGCTTTGATTTCAACGTTTACTCCTTGGGAATTTATTTCTCTTCTTTTGAACAAGCACTTTGCATCTTATATGTTGAAGAAGTGCCATAGTTGAGTTTTCATAAGACTTCCTATGTGTTGACTTCCTCTTCTTCAAGTGTCTTTCAACTTGAATGGCCATGTGAACCATATCTTCAAGATAATCATAGGAATATGGTTCAACTTCTTTCCAAATCTCTTCATTCAAGCCATTGGAAAATGTAGTCATTTTGTCTTCTTCATACTCCACTATATATTAGCTCTCTACAATGCATTTTTCAACTCTTTATGGTACTCTTTCACAATATTGGAACCTTGAATAACAACCATGTTGTAGAGCTTTGGTGCATATCTTTCCCTCATATGCTTCCTCAATCCTTCTCATGTAGTAATATGTACTCCAAATTTTCTTTGATATTTCAAATCTTTTTCCCATCGAGCTATGGCTTGCTCTCAAAGCTATCAACAACTAGCTTCATCTTTTCTCCTTTCAAGTAATCATCATTTCCAATCACAAGTTCTACATCTTTTTCCCAAGCAAGGTAAACCTCCAGATCAAATATACCATAGAAAGATGGGATGGCCATGTGATGGCTCCCAAGATGTCTATAGTGGCCTCCAATCATTGTCATAGTAGTAACCATCATCATACTCCCCATGTTCATATCTCCTTCTAGATGGATACATTTGTTTACTTTTTCTTCCAACCCTTTCAAATGTCTCATACTTCTTAGAAGAACTAGGATGTGATGTCTCCCTTCTTTCTCCATAAAAAGATGATTGAGTTGAAGATTTATGCATGAAGTACCTACAAAATGAACAAACAAAAACTGGGGAATTTGTATATCCTCACAATCCACTCATGTATCACTCTTCGAAATGGCTTTTTCTCGCTCTATTGTGCTCACCCCCTTACGCCTTTTACCTCTCTTAACTCTTCTTCAAGTTCTTAATGCAACTCCAAGATAGACATTACTCAACAAGGTAAACAAATCAAACATAAAAAACTCAAAGTAAATGGGTCATATCTTCGAACACATAAGATTCAAACAGATAAGAGTTTCAAAGAAGATGTTCATGGGACATAAGACACTAGATCAAACATTTAGAATTCATGGAAAATAGAGAATTGGCATTTCATCAAACACCTTGAGTTCAAAGAGTTGCAATCCAAATTTTCAATCAATTTCAATGTCATCAAGCGCCCAAATAATAGGTTTTCCATCGGCAAATAGGCAATTCAATACGATTGATCACAATTCAAGCTCTACCCATTGATTTGATCAACATATCAATAGAATTCAACTTCACAAATGGTTGATCAACCTCAATTTCGAATTTTTGATCACTTTTTTTTGATAGAATTTTTGACTTTTTTCAGATTTGGACATCTTCGATCTCCATTTTTTTTCGTACTTTTTGTTTTTGTGGGGATGAGATGAAGTAGAAACACCACACAAATTGAATAGGTCTTGATTTTTGGTCTTGGACACAATTCCACAATTCACAATGGATTGCAAGAAGAACAACTAGGATTAATGTAAAAAAACAAACATAAAAATCACATAAGATCATAGGATTTCAAAGAAACAACATGATCTTAAAACTTAAACAAGAAAATAATGAAATATAGGCAAACCTCTTGATGAAAAACCTAAGCTCTGATACCAAAAAGATGATGCAATCTCAAAATTGACATGGGTTCTTCATTGAAAATCAATTAAAGACACAACGATTTGAGATCATTCCCAAGACTTCATAAGAGTTTGAAGCTAGATTACCAATGACCATGATTGTCTTCCAATATGATCTATTACTTTGGATTTCATCAATTCAATTCAATTACCCTAAGCAAGTATTAAAGAATTCAAGAGTCTCACTAAGAACCCTAAAAGAGCTATTAGATGAATACTCAAGAAAAGTAGAGTTTAATCCATAAGGATTCTCTCAATTGAAATAAAGGTAAGTTGTTTTGGATTTGAAATTTAAAGAACTATATATAGTCCCAAAGTTCTAAATTAACCCAATAATTCATGGGTAGGTGACGCAGAACATGTAGACGAGCAAGATCAAGATTATTTAATAATTTTATTTCCTTAATTAGATAGAATTTTATTTAGCAACTTATTTTACTTATTTATTGTTTTCTTCCTGATTTTTATTTGCTAGTTTGATTAGAAACATAGAACTTAGCTATTAGTAGTTTACTTGGTTTCTATTTCCTAGTCTGATTAGGAACATAGAACTTCTAGTATTATAAATAATGATGAATGCCTAAGAGCTAGGAATTCAAGCTATTGTCAATAATATTTCAGAGTTTATCTCTCTTTCCTTGTGTGAACTCAAGGTTTTGTTCTTTCTTTCTTCATCCTTTAACTACTTTAGATTAAAGTTTGATTAGAGGAGAGGAATTGGCGGTGCATCGTAACACGAAAAAATTAACGTATCTATAGAAACTAATGCAGTTAGAGTAGGATTGAACCTACAAGGAATTGAATCTTAGTTTAAATAAAACCAATTAATTAGTAACAAAAAGGGGGAATCTTTAAAAGAGTTTGTAAAAATAAAGTTAAACCTAAGAATTAAAAAAAACTAATTAAAAAGGAGAGAATAAAGATGAGAAAGTTGTTAAGAAGAAATAATCCGTAGGTCAATTGCTATGGGGATAATCATTGATCAAATAACACAATTAAGTTGTTGATTTTAGAATTTGTCTTAGCGCTCAAATTCCTATCCTTTAAATAGATCTACTTCTCGCAGCAAGAAATAAAATCCCTAATCTAATCAATTAAACTTACGTCGTAGTGAACTATAAATTTAATCAACTAAATTGCATAAG
>JAOXNR010013469.1:0-27741 GCA_028571225.1 Parsonsia alboflavescens
TCACTTTCAAGTCCATGACCCCTCTTCGGCGAAGGATGGCATTGTAAGTTCAGAGGGAATCCACAACCAACTAGTCCATCATCTCAGTGATTCCCCTGTCGTCCACGTGAACTGTGGTTGGGACTCCTAGGTCTCCATCAACATAAGTTGTATTGCCATTGAAGCTGGTTAGAGTTGTGTCTGACTTCATCAGTGAGCTTCTGTCAATTCCCATCTAATCAAAAGCTTTGCGGTACAAGACATTAACAGCACTTCCTGTGTCAACGAGAATATTTCTGACCAGGATGGCGACGATCTGGAATGACACTATCAGGGGCTCTGAGTTTCCCCCTCGGGCTCGCTTGGACTTCCTTTCGATGGCGTTTATCTCGCCAACTAGATGTCTCGGATTGTGCGGGGCTATTGGTGGTACATTTGCAGGGCCTGCATTCATGGCTGAAAATTCTTGCAAGTCGCCCTCTTTTATGAGCCTTTCAATCTCACGTTTGAGGTCGAAGCAATTGCCCATGAGGTGGCCATAATCCTTGTGGTAGTGGCAAAATTTTGCTACATCTCTTTTGGCCACAGGACTCCTGAGTCGCTTGGGCAGCTTTAGGAGTCCTCTTTTCTCCATGACCACCATGATTTTTGCTCATGACGTTTTGAGAAGAATGGCCACGACGTCGAGGATGGTCTTTCTCCTCTTTTCTTAGGTTCCTCTTCTAGAGTAAGGGTCTTTCCTATCCAGCTTTGATTTTTAAGGACTTAATGGATGTCCTCTGTTGTCTCTTTCGGTAACTAAGGTGAAGCCAGGGATCTTCTTTTGGACCGCTTTTTTCTCAACCTTGATCAGCCTTTCTAGGAGCTTCTACAACTGCTTGATTGTTTTCACTGGCTTCTTTGCCAATCTAAGGACTATGTACCACCCCTTACAGCCCTTGCTTCAAAGCAGTAATGTAAATGGCTTCATTTTTCTGCTCATTCTCCACTGCTTCGTCTTTGAAACGACTGTAGTAGCTTCAGGTGCTTTCACTGACCTTCTGCTTTGTGAGGAAGAGATCATTGATATCCTTTTTGCACCTCGTGCTGCTCTGATACTTCTTCAGAAACAACTTCTTCAGCTATATCCGGAATGATGCTCGCTTCAGGGATACCCTTAAACCAGGAATGGGCTTTATTGGTCAGTGTCAACCGAAAAGCTCTGCACTTGGCGTATCAGGGTGTTCGAACATCTCCACAAAGGAGATGTTCTCATCAATATGCTACTGAGGTTCCCCAATACCATCATATTTTTTCTCCAATTGTGGAGCTTTGAAGCTTGATGGCATCCTGGCGGTTCGAATGCTTTGGACAAACGAAGGTCCATAGTGCTCTGTAGCTCCTGATTGGTAGGGGGAGTTGCTGTCCTCAATGGGTTGGGGGCTACCCCTCAAGTGTTTTCGTCTATCGTTTTGATCAGGCTACAACGAGGAGGCATCCTTGCTCCAAGAGGAGTTCATAGCGAGCTACCCTACTCTTCAAGAATGGCATTATGTCCTTCACTACGTGAGATTGCTGCTCGATTGAGCTTGTTTCTTAGGTCATACCCCCTTCCATAGTTGAGGGTTTCTTAAAGATAGTTAACAGACTGAGTTCTTCCTCTCTGTGATCTCTCTTCTTCTCGACTTGCATTGTTGCGCAAGGGGTTGTTCCTTGCCTCTGAAGACTAAAGCCGGTCTGGCTTGGCAAGTCCAGTTGGGCCTTTGGGTGGCCGTGAATCTCTCCGGGAAGGCTCCGAAGTGTGTCCTATAGACATATAGTCTGGCCTGCTGGACATTCTTTCTAGAGCCGCTACCATTAGTTCCAGGAGATTTGTTGAAACTGATATTCGTGTCCTCCTAGATCTCTATAGCCTGGGATTATTGCTATTGGAAGTATAATCAAGATGTCCCTGCTCTGGCCCTTCTTGTGTAGGCAGAGGGTTCGTTGGGGCCTTCCAAGATGGACCAGGCTGTCTTGGGCGTTGGTGATCCTCTTGAGTGCTAGGTTCAGGATCATTATTTTCAGGGGCCAGTGCCAGAGGTGGCTTTTCGGGCACTATTTCACTAGTGCACAATTGTTTCTGGTAGGCGGTTTGCCACGACGTGGTGGTTGGATACATGAAAGCTGAGACTGAGTCATCAGAATTGCGTTTATTTGTTTGTATGGGAGGAAAATGCTAGGCACCAGAAGTGATGGAGTTCAAAAGTGAACACCGGGTCTCCCCATAGACCCTGATGGAACTCCGCGGTCAGCAACCTGAGAAAATGAGAAAAAGGGTCACCAGAGTGGGTTGTCACCCGGGGAAGAGCTTCGATGCCTAAGTTAGTATTTCGAGAGATAATTGAGGGTAAATATTGTTCTCCGAAAACTATCGTGTTCAGGATTCCTTCGTCCTTTATTTTCGACTGATTGTATGTTTTTGATTAAGTAGAGAAAGAGAAAATCAGTTACCTCCTAGATTGGGGCTCTGCATTATGTAACTGTATGCAATTAGGATAACTGTTAGATTCCATTGAATCCCGCTGATTGTTCATAGAATCATGGAGTTTCCCTGGGACAAGAGATTTTGCCGTTCTCGTCTCTGTTTAGAGCTACGAGCTCACTAACCTACTATCAGACCAACTTCATGACCTCCCTGTGGATGCTGAGTGTTTCGAACATCTCTTTTGGTAAAGTCGCATCGAGTGATCCATGGCTTGTGGGAGTGATTAGGAGTCGGTGCCTTTGGTTGTTGCATGGAAGATTTATGAGTAGGATCGGAACTTGCCAGGCGGAGGTCGAGGTCTGGCAAGACCTTTGCTTTAGCTCATTCAGGAGCTCGGTAACCTCAAGGTCGATGACCTGGCAGGTCGGTGGTAGTGGGTCGCTGCCCACGTTTCCTCCTTGATTTCATGAGTCAAACTTTCAAGTGTTGAAGGCATGCGGCCTTTGGCCCATTTGGGTTGACTTTCGTCTAGGTCCTGTCCATTTCTGTTGACTTAACCGAGCCGTTCTGTTTTACCCAGCAATAAGCAAAATTGTATTTTTTAAAAAATAAATATAAGAAAATACTAAATTCAGCGTAAGGTCAAGAAAAAAAAGAACATAATAAATATCTATCGATAATTACAAAATAACTTATATTATAAGAAGGAAAACAGTCCATTTCAAGGAGTTTTTTTTTCTCCTCCCGAGGAAAGAACAGAGTCCATCTCTTGTAGTGCATGCTTGAGAGTTTAGTCATAAGTAATGTGAACATCTTTTCATACCAGAATATGATAATTATTTATAAACCTATGAACAATATTCTGTATAAAATTTAACAAATTTAAAAATTAGCTTCAAATTTTGGAGCAAGATATCTTTTTTTTTTTGGTTTTTTTTTTTAAACGAAAGAAGGAAAACCTAAATTGTTGACAATGACAAAAATTGGGCGTAGTTCCAAAGACCAAGACTTCTTCTAGTCAACTGCCAGAAAAGATAATTCTTCTTGTTTGTTTCTGAGCATTTATATAGCTTTCCTTTTCTTTTATTTTTTGAAAAACTGATGGAAAAAAAGAAGAAAAAAAAATAAAATCAAAGTCTTTTATGGAGAACAACGGAGCTGACCAAATGGACTGCTCTAAATAATATTCCTCTATAGTAAATAAGTTTTTTCCTTATCTACTAAGAGGTTGTTTGGTAGCTAAATGTAAAATGAGAGGTATAAGAGAAGGAGAAGTAAATTAGTGAGTAGATATAGGCTTTAGATCTTCTAATATACTTTTGTGTGACATTTTCTAGTGCATCAATGAAAAATTTACATGTGTCCAAAAAACTCATGTAGTTCTATGTTCTAATTAATTTATCTCTTTAAAGTTTAGTCAATAAAATATAAGTAGAAAAATAATTAAAAGCATGTGTCAGATTTTCTAATATGTTAGAGAGTGTCATACAAACAATTACTAGAAAATTCAAAGCGGTAAGTGTGGTTTACTTTGTTTATAGTTCGAGGTTTGATGAAGAAGTAAATTAGAGAGTAAATGCAGTATTAGCTACTCGCTCCATCTCGAATGAAATGTCCCATTTTAGATGGCACAAATTTTAAGAGAATTACTTAACTTAATTCATTTTAAACATAACTACGATAATTTTTAACAAAATTTTAACTAATTTAGGAAATTTGACATACATTTCCGGACAATTAAAAAAAAAAACTTTATAAAATAATTTTTATAATGAAAACAAATTTATACAACTTCGTGTAATGAAACTCTGTTGAATAAAACATTATTTAGTGAAAAAAAATTTATAAGAAAAAAAATCATAAAATATTTATTAAAATACTAAACACTTTTTTAGAAATTCAAATACATTAAATTTTAGTTTTTAAGTATTTAATGAAGTATACATATATTTCATTGAAGGTTGTCGACTTGCTAAGAAGGTTTGGACATTCTTTTCTCTAAAGCTTGGCTATAGTAGTCCCACTGATGATGTTGGTTAGTGGTTCAGTTTGGAAAATGAGCTGGTGGTTTTTGCGAAAATCGTACCAACTTTGGTATGCAGAGAAATTTGGGCAGCTAGATGTAGTTGGACATAAAGGGGGCTTTTCCTAATCTGAATTTTGAAAAAATCTTTAATACTTCAGTGGCAGTAAAACAGTCTAGAACTATTAAGGTTTGTTGGTGGCTGGAAAGTTGTGATGATAGCATTATATTGAATGTGGATGGAGCATCAAGAGGCAACCCAGGTACAACAGCTGCAGGGGGGATTGTAAGGAGGGGAAACAGATAGTTTATGTGAGCTTTTTCCATTTACTTTGGAGAGACAACAAATGTGGCAGCTGAGATAGAGGCTCTATTAGAAAGTTTGAAGTATTGTTTGAAGGAAAATTGGAAATAGGTACTTATTCAGATGGATTCTAAAGCTGTTGGAGACAGGGTGAATTGGCATTGTTCAACTTCTTGGCTTCTTCATAGAAAGCTTAGAGAAGTTCAGGAGTAGATGGCTTTTGGCTTCTTCAACTTGGTTCATATTTTCAGAGAAGCAAACCAGGTGGCTGATTTCCTTGCAAATGAGGCTTGTGATAATTTACATTGTGTTCATTATATTCTATTTGATTTGCTTCCCTGATTTGTTGGTGATCTTCGTGAATTAGATAGATTTAAATTTCCATCCTTTCGACGAGTGTAAAGTGGATTTATTTCTATCTTTTTAGAGGTAAGGCTTTTTATGTCTAGTTCTTTCGATTTGTGTGTATATATATATATATATATATCCCTCTTTTTTCCTCTTTAATCAGGTCGTCTCTCTAAGTCGTGCTGTTATTTTGTGCTGAAACAAGAATTTCAAAAAATGTCTGACTCCAACCTGAAATCACATTCTTTTTGGGTCATGTCGTCCAGTTGGTCAACCGCTAGTCTGCCACCACGAAGATCAACTTCTTGCTTTTTCTTTACGCTGATTTAAAAAATTAATACTCCTTTCACTTCTATTTATAAGTATTTGAACCTTTGTTTTTTTTTTTTTTAATATTAAGAAGTCCTATCTATAATTATTGACATTATAATCCGTCAATAATTTTGTGATGGATTGAATTAAATCAAAAAATATTTATATGAAATTTATTTAAAACATTGATGGATCCATCAAAAACATTTAAAAATAATTTTTAAAAATATTAATTTATAACTAATATTAATTTTTTATTTATATTTAATTTGGTAGAAAATTAAAAGATAACCAATTTAAACGAATAATTTCATAATAGCAATTAAAATTATTTCATAACATTCACGAAGTAGTAAAAATTATAATACAACCAAATCAAATCCCTTCACTGGATAAAGGGGATTGGGTTTCAAAATCCATAATACAATTGACGGAGCTAAAAAGTAGTTCTCGAGTCAGACCATCTGTAATTGCAACCTGAGAAGAAGAGAGAATTAGGTCATCGAAGTGGGTTGTCACCTAGGGAATAGCTCCGATGCTTAAGTTAGTATTTTGAGATGAGAGGGTAATCTTTGAATAAAATTCGCTCAAGGTATTTTATCCTTGTCCGTGGACTATGTGTTATTCGATAATATATATCAAATGGTGAGTTACCTCTTTGATTAGGACTCTTCAATTACGTGACTGTAGGTGAGTTGGATAATTGTGAGACCATATTAAATCTTGCCAATTGCTCTTAGAATCGTGGACTTTCCCTAAGTGGGATACCTTGCCATTCACGACTTCAATAGAGAGCGTCAAGCTCGCAAACGACCTTTTGACCTTGACCCTTTGGCTCATCTTGCGACCTGCCCATGGTCGTCGATGGTTTTGGCCATCTCTTCTGGGAGGTCACAGCTAGTGATTACCATCTCATTGAGTGTGTTAAGAGTTGCGCACACTTAGTCGCAGCATGAAATGTGTATGAGACAGATTGGATCTCACCAGGTCGCAGCTCGTGGTTCGGCGAGACCTCTTCTGCACTTATTTCAAAGGTCAGTGGCATGAGAGGTCGATGGCAGGAGGTTGCTGCTCACCTTTCCTCTTGACTTTTGAGTTTGACTTTTAGGTATTTAGGTCTAGGTCAAGTCATACCCTTGTCTCCCATCAACTATAGACATATTCATTGAATCTAAACCAGCTCTAATATGTCATAAAACTTGATTCATGTCTTCAAACCACTTTTGAATCTCTTTTGAAGCTGCATATTCTTCGTGGAGAAACGATCTATCTGAGCATCTCGTTGTTGGTTTGTTGTAGAGAGGTGAGCTATCTCAGCATCTCACTCTTGATTTTTCTGCAATCAAGCTTGCTACCTTACAATCCTGCACTATAACTCCTCGACTACTCCTTTGGGTTGACTTCCACTTCTTGGGTTATGCAGATTTATCGAGAAGTTGATCTTTGCAGCTACCAATTCCATATGCTCAACCTTATTTCACTCCTCCTGCTGTCTCCATATACACATCCAATCCCACTCATCCTTTAGAATATAAAAATTGTGAATACTAATAATTATTATTTGTTTTTTTTTTTTAAATAAACTGTCTAAGGATGGGGGGTTAGGCGGACTGCAACCTGTTTATTAAAATTGAAAGTATAGAAGGGCATAATGTTTGTTAATAATATTGTATGTTTCTGGTGGGTATTTTGTGTCTTATTCGCAATAAAAATTACTCTTTCGACCTAACTGACAGCCATTTTGTAAAAATTAAGGTAATATACTTTTTTCTTTTCTCAAAAATGTCATTATTTAAAAAGAGATTGTAATCAAACTAACACTATTAAGTAAGCAAAAGAGAGAGAAACAAGAGTAATATGGTAAAAATTCATAAAATATCTAATAAGCTAAACAACAAGAAGTTTTATATAAATATGTATATATACTGATTTGCTAAGGCGCGCTTCGGCGCACTCCAACCATTACCGTAACGGAATTCTTGCTCCATTTGGTTGGCTGCATGAGCACTGTAGCAAGAATTTCGTTACGGTAACGGTTGGAGCGGGCATTAAGGAGCCCTCCGGAGCGCACCTTTGCAAAACCGTGTATATATATATATATATATACATAAATGCATATTAAATAAAACCATCAAAGATGGTAAGGGGTTAGGAAGACCCTACCTATTTATTGAAATTTCAAAATAACGGAGGAGACATGAAAAAAAAAAACAATAAATTATATTTAGAGATAAGGAAAGTGTGTTCGAAAGACTTATAAATAATGATGGAGGGAATAACACTTTTATCAAGTGAAATTAATCTTTAGAGACCTACTAGTCCTACTTAGCTTTTCTTTGTTGGTGCCATTCCGCTAACAAAATTGAAGCAGCCCAACGATGGTCTTTTCTCCTTAAAAAATAGTTGAGCAACGACTCTTCCATATTCTCAAAATGACAATAAATGTAACAAGCAAAGCAAACCCATTATATGCAGTACCTATTCCACCGTTAACATCAAATGTTGCATATTGAATTATCCATTAAAAACCAAAATGCTGCATCTCGGCGATAGATTACTCCATGCCCTTTGAGGTATAGGGCATTCAAGAAGAGATGATGACAACACTTCATAGATTAGGCCAACCTATATATCCATACACTTTCATTGTGAATAAAAGAGAAGGCATATAATGTATATGCCCATACACTTTCATTATGAATAAAAGGGAAGGCATATAATGTATACGTCTATACACTTCCATTTATAGATCTTATTAAATGTCTATAGGCCAACCTAGCAATAAATCAGATTCTGCGAACTTGGCAATCCACCTCACAAACCTAATATAAATACACTTCTACAACAGGTTTTCAAGTAAGTTGCTTTTTTCCTCTCTCTCTCTCTCTCAAACATTTTTCCTGCTCTCCCCTCTCTCAAAACTGACTTGAGCTTCGAAAGAGGAACATGGAGGTTTTCCCCATTGTTCCAATCTCTTCATGTTTGCAAAGCTGTCGGAGCAGGAGGAGTTAGAGGTTCGAGGTGAAGCCGTGACATCATAAATGGCTTCCACCGTGTGCAGGCTTGGTTTCTGAGAACTTTATTCATTTACTTCTGTTGTGAAGAGAACTAGTTCAAGTTCTTAGATCGGATTGAAGTGTGATTCTTTTTTATAGATTCCTCTGAGAAAATGTCTCAAAAGATTTGATTTTCTCTTTGACTTCACTATTTCTAATTCTGATTTTTTCCTAATTGTTTGTTGTTGTGAACCGAAATTTTTATTCTCAGTTGAGTTGAGTTTTGAAGACTGAAAATTAAGCTCTAGATCTAGAATTTGCTGAATAGTTTTGTTGTTGATATCTGAGATTTTCATATTGTTATGGAGTTTTCTATTGTTACTGAATCTTATGGTGAATTGATCTTCCGTAAGTCAGATCTGGTTTGGTTTGTATTTTGTTGAGCAAAAATTTGGATAGAAGTTACTATATCTATGATTTTGGAGATTGTTGAACTGTTCAATCTTTATTTGAATTCTGAAACTCATGAAGACATGAAGTGTTGTTGCTAAAGATGTTTCTATGGGAATAGATAATTAGAATAATGCAATAGGAATTGAAAAACCGCCTTTACTTGATGCTCGACGAAAAGAGAGGCCTGCTACTTCAATGCCAGAATTCAGTGGTTCTCTGCAATCTTATGATACTGCATCTTTTCATAGTAGAAAGATGGAGAATGTAGATTTACCTGAGGTTGATATTCCAAAGAAAGATAGACCTTTGGTGCTGAATTATATGGATACATTGAGGAAATTTCTTCAGGAACAAAGGATAAAAGAGATTTTAGAACCTGAAGATGCTGACGAAGAAGGTTCTTCTAATCAAAATGAAGCAAAAGAAAGAGAAAAACTAGAAGTCAGTTCTAAAAGTCCACCAAGAGTCTCTTTGAAGAATGTTAGAAAGGATCCAGTGATTGCAAAGGAAGATAAAAGGACTGTTCCTCGGAATTCTCCTAAATCAGTCAAGCATATTGATAAAGGAAAGGAAAAAGGAAGCAATTTGCAGCATTCTACAACTATAGAGCCTGAATGGCATGATGAAATACAAGATATTAGAAAGCAAATAGACATGGTACTTCCTCAATTTAAGACAAAAGCAAGTGTTATGAATGAAATTCAAGCAAATCCACTGATTGAAGAGTATATGTGGTTTTTTCCCTTTGTCTAGGGGGGTTAGACAAGGAGAACCTTTATCTCAATTATTATTCATTGTTTTGGTGGAAGTCCTCTCGAGGGGTTTGAATAGGATGTTGTTGGAAGGTGGATTACAGGAGTTCTATACTAAGAAACAGGGTCTTCCTTTATCTCACTTGAGCAATGCAAATGGCGTACATGATTATTTTTACTAAATCCCCTAAGAAGAATCTTAAAGGCTTCGTTGTATTTTTTGAATTTGATGAAGATATTTCAGGACAAAAAATTAATTTTCATAAAAGTTCCTTTCATTCTTCCACTAATGCTCCAATTTCCAGATTGCAGATGATTAAGAACGTGACAAGGTTTGCTCGAAAAGATATGCCTTTTACATATCTCAGCTGTCCCTTTTTACCGAGTAAAGTTAAATGTTCTTATTTTCAATCCTTGGTTTGAAAGGTGGTGTCAAGAATCAAGGGCTGGCAGAATAAGTTCCTCACTATGGCAGGACATTTGATTTTGATCAAGCATGTACTTAACTCGGTGGTTATGTATATATTTGCTACAGTTGCCCCTCCTCGGAGAGTGTTGTATCGGTTGGAGCAACACTTTGTGAATTTTCTGTGGGAGAGCAGCAAGTTTGGCTTCAAGAAACAATGGTGTTCATGGCTACATGATTTTCAAAGCGTCATAGAAGTTTTTTCCTACAAGCTTTGGTGGCGTTTTTGGAGTTCAAGCTATTTTTGGTCTTCATATATGAAATTCAAATATAATTATACATTGGATGGCCCTCTTCATGAAGCAGGTTCCCCAACTTGACAACAAATGCTCAAGGTCTCAAAACTTGTGGATCAAAATATTCGGGTACTGATTGGTGACGGATTGTCTTCATTCTGGCATGAAGATTTGACTTTGTCGGGCATATTTTGTGATCGGGTTGACAGTCTAAGCTTGAATGATATCAAGATTAAGGATGTTTGGCTCCCTAACGGATGGAATTGGGAACTCGTCCAATAGCTATTACCACCTCACTTGTGGCCAGAGCTCCATTTAATCCAAATCATGTTGGGTTCGGACAGACACATATGCAAACCTTCAGCTTCTAGAGATTTCGTACCTGCTACTACCCTGACTTTGTTTCATAATGCTGCTAATTCCTCATTGGAATGGGAATGGTTTTGGCAAGCCTTCATTCCTCTAGATTGGAGTTTGATTTTGTGGAGATTACTTAACGTTTTTTTGCCAATTGATGACAAGATGTGTAGGCTGGTTTTCATATGGTTTCTCATTGCCATTGCAGGCAGAATTTTGAGTCGATTAACCACCTTTTTTTGCATTGGTCATATGGCAGATTTCATGGATGTTCGGCTAGGAGTTTCCAGTAATCTGCTGGACATGTTTCATCACTGGTGGTAGCTACAAGATTAGTCTAGTAAGCTGGTCCCTGTGATAGTTTGCAGGGAACTATGGAAGGCTCGCAACAAGTTTCTCTTTGAGGGTACTGCTCTATCTGCTTCTCAACTCTATTGGTCTTCACTCACTTTGCTTCATGAGGTTACAACAGCTAATCGGTTGGATAAAGTCCGAAGACGGTGTCTAGGAGGCGGCTTTCGATAGCCTATCATAAAATTATGACTGTAAAATGGAAAAATAATGACTTCTTGCATAAGGTCATTTTGAATGTGGACGGGGCTTCTAGGGGCAACCCAGGAGACTCATCAATTGCAGGAATCTTGAGGCTTGGTAATGGCACATATATTTTTGGCTTTGCTCAAGTTATTGGTACTTTTAACAACACATTTGCAGAGCTTGAGGCTTTGGCCTAGGGAATTCAGATTTGTTTCAATAAAGGTTATCCTCAAGTTGTTATACAATGTGATTCACAAACCATTGTACCCATGATATATTCAGGTCATTCAAATTAGTGGCGGTTATATGGAGTTTTGAGTCGAATACAGCTTCAATGAGCTTAAGGGGATTCTACCATGATTTACAAATAGCGGGAGCCTAATCAAGTGGTAGATCCTTTGGCAAAATTTGCATTGGATACCAATGGTATGTGACATTTTGATACCTATACCTCTTTACCTCAGCTTGCTAGGGGATTTTGCTATTTTGATAGAATAGGACATCCCTCCATTCATGTAAAGAAATAGTTTATTCTCTTATCTGAATATAGTGGATTTGTTTCACCTTCATAGAGGTAAGGTGTTTTTTTGCGTCCCTCAGCTCTTTTATTGCTACGTTTCATTCTAATAAACTAGTAGGGGTCTGCCAAAGCCCCCGTCACCATAGAAGATTTCTTAAAATAAAATAAAATAAAAGAAGAAACGTTTTGATGTGAATAATAATTAAAGGAAAAATGATGGAGGAAATAATAAAAATTTTGCAGGAAGTCCTCTGAGACAAAATCAGCATTTTACACCACTGAATGTTTGTCACGCTTTCATATTGCAAAAAATGGAGAATTCAAGCATTTTCAAACCTCCAAAACCAATGCAAGGTCCTTCAGACGAAAGGTTTGAAGTTCGATATTATTTATATCATAAGGATGTTGGACATCATACTGATGAATATTTTGCTTTGAAAAGGAAAATCGAAAAAGCCATCCATAATGGGCATCGTCAAGAATATATACAACTGGTTCAAGGAGATCAAATCAAGCAATTGGATCCTCGGATACATTCAACGGCTCCAAAAGTAATTGAGATGATTTCTAGAATTTATTTTCAATATGAAGTGCTTCCTGAGAAAAAGAAAAAATTAGACCAGGCAAAGTCATGAACCATGATGCACCGTTAGTGATTTCCTAGAATATTACTGTATATATAGTGTCAACATCTATCTTTTTTTATTTTTAAAAAAATAAAATCTTCAATAAAAATTATTTTTTAGAAATATATTGTATATACTATAATCTAAAAGGATAAACTAAAGTCTAGGTGTACAGGATCAAATTTTTTAAAAAATAAATAAATAAAAGATAGTTGACAGTTACTTTATACAGTTAGAGACTTAACTGTGCATTCAACATCTACCTTTTTTTATTTTTAAAAAAATGAAATCTTCAATAAAAATTATTTTATATATATATATATATATATTTTATATATACTATAATCTAAAAGGATAAACTAAAGTTTAGGTGTACGGGATCAAATTTTAAAAATAAAAAATAAATAAAAGATAGTTGACAGTTACGCTATTATAGTTAGAGACTTAACAGTACATTGAACATGGAGTGCACTAATGCCCTCCGTAGCATTATATATATAAATAAATAAATAAATATAGATATATATATTTATATATATATATATATTTATTTATAGCTCGGCATATAAAACGCTCCAATTAAGTCTTTAATAGTGAACCGTTAGGTTAACTATAATTTTTTAAACAAAAAATAAATTATTTTATAATTGTATTTTTTTTATCTATATCTTAAAAATTTTACCCTAAAAAAAACAAAAACTAAACTTTTGGGATATTTGATCAAATTTTATTTTAATTTATCTAAATAAAAATGACATATTTGGCTTAATTGTATACCGTTAAAGACTTAACTAGAGCACTCCATATCAAGTGCACAGTTAAGCCTTTAACTATAAAAGTTTATAGTCAATTGTCTTTTCAATCTAAAAAATAATAATAAATTTAATCGAGTATACCTATTGTTTAGTTTATCTTTTTAAGATATATTATATAAAATATATTTAAAAAAATTAGTTTTTTAAAAGTAAAATCAGATGTTGACAGTTTATTTGACTAGTAAAGATTTAACTCTACACTCTATAGAATTACCCTATATAAATATATATATATATATATATATGAAAAATACTATAAAATGCACTAGTACACTCCATATAGAGTGTATTGTTAGGTCTCCAATTGAGGGGGTCCAAAATTGACACTAGATCATCCCATAGATCTTGATGGAGCTCCGCAATCAAGAGCTTAAGAAAATGGGAGAAAGGGTCAACAAAGGGGGCAATCGCCCGGGGAAGCACTCTGATGCCTAAGTTAGTATTCTGAGAGATAATAGAAGGTTAAGACTGTTCTTAGAAGACTATTGTATTCCAGAAGCCTTCATTGCTTGCCCATAGACTGATTGTGTATTTTCATTAAGTAGTCAAAAGAGAGGATCAGCTACCTCCTGGATTTCTGCTCTGCACTACGTAACGGTAGGCAATTAAGATAACTATGGGATTTTGTCGAATCCCGCCAATTGCTCCCAGAATCATGGAGTTTCCCTGGAATAGGAGATCTTGTCATTCACGTCTCCGTTGAGAGCTTTGAGCTAGCTGAGCAACCTTCAGATCAACTTCATGACTTCCCTACGGGAGTGAGTGTCTCGAACATCTTTTTTGGTAAGGTCGCGCCGAGTGATCCTTGACTCGTGAGAGTGATTAGGAGTCGTGCACCATTGGTGGTGGCATGGAAGATTTATGAGACGTGTTGAAAGTTACCAATAAGTGTGCCGAATCATGATCGTACCTCTCTCAAGCTAATTTAGGAGGTTGGTAACCTCGAGGTCGATGACCTAGGAGGTCGGTGGTAGCAGGTCGCTGCCCACCTTCCTTGTTGACTACGTGAGGCTGACTTTCAGGTATTGAATAAATGGGGCCTTTGGCCCATTTGGGTTGACTTCTATCCATGTCCTGCCCGTTTATATTGACATATTCGGTTCATACCCATTTCACACATCATTAATCCCCATTAGGTCCGTGAGCTCAGAGATTGTTGGTGCCTAAATTACCATCTTCAAGTGACTGCCGCTAATGGGTTTGCTTATTCCTTATAATGACTAGCTTTTGGGGTACCTTTCCATTCATGTCTCCGGTTGAGAATCGTAAACTGGCTACTTATTTTTCGGCCTGAATCAGAGTTGCGCACACTTGGTCATGGTATGGAAGGTACGTGAGCAAGCTTGGGGCTCATGAGGTTATAGGCCGTGGTCTGGTGAGGCCTCTGTTGTGCTTATCTGGAGGTCGGTGGTAGGAGATCCCTGCCCACTTGTACCTACGGACATGCCAATCTGACCTTTAGGTATTAAGGATTGCCATCTCTGGGTCAAGGGCCTGACCCTCAAGTATTAAGAATTACTGTCTCCAAGACCCTTGAAGGGTTAAGCTGTTTTCTCGCAACAGCTCGTGAGGCTCACCTTTAGGTATTGAGAGTTACCATCTCGAGGTCGTGGCTCTTTGAAAGTTGGCTTTGGAAGACTATTGGCAAGACTGAACTGGAAAGTAGTTCCACTTTATTTTTAGCAATATCCAACCCGTTTTAGACTTGAAGAAATGTCCCGCTTTTATTTTAGGAGGAGGTTGAAGCGATTTTGGGTTTTGAACAGGCAACCCGCTCCAGATTTGGGGAGATTGTCCCGCTTTAGTAGATCCAAGGTTTCCTTATTCAATGTCACTTGAATACCTTCAAATTTGGGATTTACTTGAACCTCCATTCATCTTGCAAGGGTTTTATAGAGCTTGAGGCTTAGAGCTTCCTCTTCCCTCTTCGGACCTCCAACTTTTGTCAAGATCGTCTTTCCTTCTTCAAGACTTCACCAAGTGATTTTTCTTTCCCTTCTTTCTAAATAAATTGTACCTTTTTCGATCTTCGTTTTGTGGATTGTGTCTACTTCCTTATCCTCTGTATCTAGTACCCCTTCCCTCCAATCTGGAGAGACAGTACCCTCTTCTTCCTAGATAGATCTGGACAACGGGGTTTTTTGAAACCTTTGAACTTTCCGAAACAGAAGCTTATTCCATATCTTCTTTCCTGAACTCTGGTCTCGGTCTTTCGCTCTGCGTCGAGTTGGGGCTAAGTAAGGATGCGATTGTCACCGCTGAAGGGCATGAGCGTGCTTATAGCAAGCGTGACCGACACATAGTCCTTTATGCTTCTAGCCTCAAGGGAGGCATTCTCGTACCTCTTACTCATCCCTTGTTTTTTATCTTGCCTACTCTTAGCACTTTTCCTTAGCAAAACTTGTGCCTAAATCCCTCCGGATAATGGTCGCTTTCATCGCAACCGGCCACCTCTACTACGTCTCGATCTCTCTGGAGCTTTTCAGGTGTTTTGATTGGTTGGGGGTCTATTCAGCATCCCAGGGCGCTAAGGGTTACCCTCAGTTTACTTCTCGACACAAGCTAGTAGGTCTTTTTCAGTCCTCCCTGCGGGAGTCGAAACCCTTCTTTTTCTTTGCGCGCCATCTGAGCCATTTGATTCGATCCGAGGCCTATCCAAATTAGAACTTGAGTTTTACGTTTTTCAACGAGCTTCCTGATCTATCTATTGGACTGGCCGAGCATAGGGATTTCCTTATAGATTTTGTTGATTCTTGTAGGCCTAAGTTGGGGTGTGCTGCCCCAGTCTGGCATGAGGCCTTCCTTCGTTCTGCTGGGTTAGGAGAACCAACAAAGTGCAATCTTCCATCCCTCAGGGAAACTGTTGGTAGGACTAATGTGTTTATTGAAGTCTAGTCATTTTTGACCTAGTGCTAACAACTTCTCTTTTTGGTTCTTTTTGTAGTAATGAAGGAATTAGAGTGGTTCCGTGCCTTGGGAGCTTCTTGAGCCCCTGAAGGCAGAGGTCGAGGCTCCGTTGGTGCTGCCTCTGCCGATGTTCCTATTAACAAGGTTCCTTTAACCTTCTTATCTTCTCCTTGTTCTCAGCCCGTGAAGAAGACTACTCCAAGTTCTTCTGGAAAGGGAAAGACCTTGGTAGCTTTAGACTCCCATCCAGACTTCCCAAGTTGTGCCATGGAGGAGCTCACAAAGACCTTCAATAGGCTGGGAGGTGCTGCCCTAGCTTCACAGAGTAAGGGATTCTCATTCCCTCAAGGCAGATTAGCACAATTCCCACACTTAAATTTTCTTTCTCCGTGGATCCATCTGTATACATGGTCCAGATACTATCTTTATAGGGGATAGAGAGCTCCAGTGGAAGTCTGGTACACTCTTCTATGGAGTCTGAGAGAGCTTGAGCTTTGATGGCCTTTCTTGGCACAAAGATGATTTGATACCTGACAGCTCGAGAGACCATTTCATAGTTCTGCCTGATAGTTTAGGCTTTGCTAGAGCTTGTTTCAGTGGCAGGTTGGTTAAGACTCTTATCAAGTAAGCTTCAATTTAATTTCCTTCAAGTAATAATGATGAGGTACAAGAATTTCTCGAGGTCCAAATATCGAGTCTCTAGACCTCTGAGCAAACGACTAACATAGTAGCCATGGAATCATTGACCTGACCTTTCTACTAGTTGGACTGAGCTGACTACCTTCTTAGTTGCAGTTAGTTACATGCAGGTTTCTTCTTCTAACCTTGGAGAGACGAGCTTCGGCGGATTTTGCTAGGAAGAACTTCAGTTTGACAAATGCTGCTTGGTAGTCTTCGGTTCCCTGGAAGTCCTTCAGCTTCTTCATGGCATCATAGAATTTCTCCAAATTGTCCGCCATCTTATTGATGAAGTGCCCCAGCTCTGCTATCTTCCTTACTAAGCTCTGTACGTCCTTGAGGTTTCTGAGAGTTTCCATATCCAGCAAAGCTTTGATCTTGTCTAAGTTGGCATCAATGCCTCTTTCTGAGATCATGAAGCCAAGGAATTTGGGTGCTGACACTCCAAAGGTGTATTTCTCTGGATTAAGCTTCATGTGACCAGCTTTTAGGGTCTGGAAAGTTTCCTTGATGTCTTCTATAAAGTCCTCTGAAGTTTTGGACTTGATTACTATGTCATCCACATAGACCTCGATGTTTCGCCCAAGTTGTTTCTTGAAAACTTTGTGCATTGCCCACTGGAATTCAGGTCCAAAGTTTTTCAATCCAAATGGCATCTTGGTGTAGCTATAGGTCCCTACTTTGTGATGAAGAAGGTCTTCTCCATGTCCTCTATAGCCATTGGGATTTGGTAATATCTCTTGTAGGCATCTAGAAAACATAACCACTAGTGTCTAGAAGTGGAGTCTACCATCTGGTGTATGCTCGGAGGGGGATGGCAATCCATCTGACAATACTTGTTGAGTGTGTCAAGTCCACACACATCCTCTATATCCCTTCCTTCTTCAGGACTACAGCTGGCTTGGCTAACCATTCAGGATTTATCACCTCTTTCAAAATTCTAGCATCGAGAAGAGCTTGGACTTCTCGAGCTATGACCTCATTGCGCTCGGGGGGCAAAAGTCCTCTTCTTTTGTTTCACTGGTTTGACCCCTAGCTTCAACCCAGCCCTATGTTTAGCAATTGTTCGATGCACCCTTTTGAGGTCGTTGGGCTACCAGGAGATGACCTTCAAGTTTTTTTCAAGGGAATTTACCAGTTTCCCTTTGATTTTTTTGAGGTAAGAGCTCTCCAATTTCGATCCCTTTCTCAGCGATGTTGGGATTGAGGAAGACTTTCTCTCCCCTTCCTGTTGCCAGGATTTTGAGGTGATTGTCCTCCTTTGGGAGGTCAATGCATTCCTCCTACTTGAGCTCTAGCGAGCTTTCATTGTTACCTTCAGCTAGATAACATTTAGCAGCGGTTTGTCTATCTCCATCAAGGACAATCCAACTGTCCCCAACCTGGATTGTCATGCTGTAATTGAGCTTGGAGATCTCTGCTCTTAGGTCCATGAGCCCCTTTCGGCAGAGGATGGTATTGTAAGTCCCGGGGTCATCCACAACCATCCAGTCTATGACCTTGATGACCTTTCTATCGCCCACGCGGACCGTGGTTGGGACTCGTAGGACTCCAACAACATAAGTTTTGCTACCGTTGAAGCTGGTCAGAGCTGTGTCTTACTTCATCAGCGAGCTCCTATCAATTGCCATCTGGTCGAATGCCTTGAGGTACAAGACATTGACAGCGTTGTCGGTTTCCACAAGAATTTTTCGGACAAGGAAGTCACCAACCTAGAATGACACTATTAGGGGTTCTGAATCTCCCCATCGAGCTAGCCTAGACCTCCTTTCAATGGCATTTATCTTGCCAACTGGAAATCTCTGGTTGTGTGGGCTGCTAGTGATAGATTTGCAGGTCCCGCTTTCTTGGCTAAAAACTCTTGCAAGTGGCCCTGCTTTATCAGGCTTTCAATCTCACATTTGAGGTCGAAGCAATCCTTAGTGAGATGGCCATGGTCCTTGCGGTAGTGGCAGAATTTTGCTGGGTCTCTTTTGGCCACAGGACTTTTGAGAGGCCTAGGCTGCTTCAGGAGACCTCTTTTCTCCATAACTACCATGAGTTCTGCTCATGACGTTTTGAGAGGAGTAGTCACAAGGTTGGGGATATTCTTTCTCCTTTTTTCTGAGGTCCCTCCCTTGGAGTGAGGTCTTTTCAATCCCACTTTGATTTTAGAGGACCCCTTGGATGTCCTCTGTTGTCTCTTTCGGTGGCTGAGGTAAAGCCAGGGATCATCTTCTAGACCGCTGTTTCCTCAGCCTTGATCAGTTTTTCCATGAGGATCTAAAGCTCCTCGATTGTTTTTATTGGCTCCTCGGCCAGTCTGAGGGCTACGTACCCCCCTTGCAACCTTTGCTTGAAGGCAGTGATATACATGGCTTCATTTTTCTACTTGATCTCCACTATTTCCTTGATGAAACAACTACAATAGCTTTGGATGCTCTCACCAACCTTTAGTCTTATGAGGAAGAGGTCGTTGATACCTTTTTCCTACCTCGTGCTGCTCTAGTAGTTCTTCAGAAACAGCTCCTTTAGCTATGTTAAGCTTGAGATGCTTGCCTCAGGAATGCCCTTGAACCAGGATTGGGTTTTTTTTGGTCAATGTTAACCAAACGACTTTGCACTTGACGTGGTTGAGGGTGCTCGTACATCTCCATGTGGGAGACGTATTTGTCAATGTGCTGTTGGGGTTCTCTAGTACCATCATATTTTTTCTCCAGTTGTGGCGCCTTGAAGCCCAATGGCATCCTTGCAGTTCGAATGTTATGGACAAACGGCGAAGGCTTGGTAAGGTCCACAGTGCTTTGTAGCTCCTGATTAGTAGGGGGAGTTGCCCTCCTCGATGGATTAGGGCCTACCCATTGAGCATTTTTGGCTTTTGTTTTGATTAGGGTATAATGAGGTGGTATCCTTGCCCCAGAAGGAGTTCGTAGCGAGCTCCCCTATTCTTCAAGGTATGTATCCTACTGATGATTTTGTGAAATGGCCGCTTGATTGAGCCTGTCTCTCAAGTCGTACCCCCTTTCACGGTTGAGGGTTTCTCTGAGCCTGGATACATGTTGATTTCTTCCTCTCTATGACCTTTCTTCTGCTTGTCCTGCTTCTTGACCTATGAAGTGTCTTTCTTTCACTCGCTTGTTCAAAAAATTTGTTACCTGCCTTTTGTATGTCTTAGCCACTTCAGTTGCCTTGTTTCTGACCTCCTCGAGGAGGTCGAGCTCTGCTCTTCTCTCCCCTTTGTTTAAGACTGAGTTGTACTCGGTCAATCTTAAAATGTTTCCCCAACCTCAATCGGCATTATTGCTTCTGCACCAAAGCATAGACTAAATAGGGTTTTTCCAATAGCTTTTTTAGGTGTAGTCCTGTATGCCCACAGTATGGTGGGGATCTCGATTGGCCAATCCACATTGCGACCATCTTTCGCGAGCTCAGTGAGTCTCTTTTTTAGCCCTTCTAGGATCATTCGGTTTGTAACCTCTACTAACCCGTTGGCTTGTGGGTAAGCCACAGAGGTCAGTTTTTGCTTAACGTGGAGGTTCTCACAGGAGGTCTTGAATGGATATCCTATAAACTATCGGCCATTGTTTGGAATGATGTCTTGTGCGATCCCAAATCTGCACATGATGTCACTCCATAGAAACGACTGAACCTTTTGAGATGAGATCACGGTTATGGGTTCCGCTTCAACCTATCTAGTGAAATACTCTATAGCGACTATGAGGAATTTTGCACCCCCACTCCCTTTGTGCAAGGTCTGAAGATGTCAATCCCCCATATGTCAAATGGTACTGAGGCATTGATTGGCTGACATTTCACTGGTGGAAGATGTGATTTGTTCCCATGTAGTTGGCAGTTGGTGCATTTTTGTATGCAAATCTCAACGTTTGCAACCATTGTAGGCCAATAATACCCTATTAGTTGGATTTTCTTTGCGATAGTCTTCGCTCCTATGTGAGAGCCACATATGCCGTTATGTACCTTGTGAATCACATATTTACCTTTCCCTAGACTTAAACACTTGAGCAGTGGCCATGTGCACGACCTTCGGTATACCTCGTCATCCCCAATCCGCACTCGGCAAGCCTCTTTTGGGTCCTTAGGGAGCTCGCCGTGTTTAAGGAATCTAAAGATTGGTTATCTCCAGTCTGCTTGATTCTCTATGACTAGACTTTTCTCTTGATCGATGCTGGGAGAGTGTAGTTGTTCCACAAGTAGCTCGGCATTGGTTCCAGCTACCTTTTTGTAGACTTTGGACAGTGTATCCACTTTTGAGTTTTGCTATCTGGGAATCTGTTGAATGAGAAGGTAGTCAAGTTTTGATATGATGTCTCTCACTCTTATGAGATACTTGATCATGTTGTCTTCTCTGGCTTCGTACTTTCCAGCTACTTGGCTAGCGATGACTTGTGAATCTGTTTTGGAGTGCAATTTCTGCACTTTGAGAGCTCTTATAAGCCTTAAGCCTGCGAAGAGGACTTCATATTCAGATTCATTATTTGAGGTTGGGAAGTTGTAATTCATAGAGTAAGGGATTCTCACTCCCTCAAAGCTGACTAGGACAATCCCAAACCTGAATTTTCCTTCTCCATGGACTTGTCAGTGAACATGGTCCAGAAATTGCCTTCACAAGTGTCTGTGTGCTCCAATGGACCCCTAGTATATTCCTCTACGAAGTCTGAGATTGCTTGAGCTTTGATAGCCTTCCTTAATTCAAATTGAATTTGGTACCCAGAGAGCTCAAGGGACCACTTCATCATCCTGCCTAGGAGTTAAGGCTTTGCCAGAGCTTGTTTCAGAGGTAAGTTGGTTAGGACTCTTATTAAGTAAGCTTCAAAATACGGCTTTAATTTCCTTGAAGTGATAATGATGAGGTACATAAATTTCTCGAGGTTCATATATCTTGTCTCTAGACCTCAAAGTAGACAGCTAACATAACAAATAGGAAATTGTTGACCTGGCCTTTCTACAATTGATACCAAATTTTTTGCCTTTTCAGTCGCAGTCAGGTAGATACAGATTTTTACTCTTGATCTTGGGGAGACAAGTTGAGGAAGTTTACCCAGAAAGTCCTTCAGCTTGATGAATGCTTCTTGATAGCTTTCAGAACACTGGAAGTCCTTTGGCTTTTTCATGGCATCATAAAATCTTTCTCCCTTGTCTAAAATCTTGCTGATGAAGCATCCTAGAGCCAAAATTTTTCCTGCTAGGCCCTGTACTTCTTTAAGATTTCTAGGAGGTTCAATATCTAGCAGAGCTTCGATCTTGTCTAGGTTGGCATCAACATCTCACTCTGAGATCATGAAGCCTAGTAACTTTCCTACAAAGACCCCTACGGTGCAATTCTCTTGGTTGAGCCTCATATGAGCAGTCCTCAGGGTTTGGAAGGTTTCCCAAATGTCTCATATGAAATCTTTTGTAGTCTTGGATTGGATTACTATGTCATCCACGTAAACCTCAATGTTTCGACCGAGTTGCTTCTTGAAAAGTTTGTGTATCACAAGTTGAAATTCTGCCCTGGCGGTTTTCAAACCTAAAGGCATCTTGGTCTAGCAATAAGTCCCGACCTCCGTGATGAAGGAGGTCTTTTCCATGTCTTCAAAGGCCATTGGAATCTGGTGGTACCCTTTGTATGCATCCAGGAAACACAACCACTGGTGCATAGCCATGGATTCTACTATTTCGCCAATGCTAGGAAAGGGGTAGGAGTCCTTCTGGCAAAATTTGTTCAAGGTGGTGCAATCTACACACATCCTCCATGTCCCCTTCTTCTTTGGTACCACTACAGGGTTCGCCAGCCATTCTAGGTACCCTACTTCTTTCAGAATCCCAACATCAAGAAGAGCTTGGACTTCCTTTGCAATACCTTGTTGCGCTCTAGGGCAAAGGTCCTCTTCTTTTGCTTCACTGGCTTGACCCCTGGCTTGAGCCCGACCTTGTGTTCTACAATGGTTTGGTCAACTCCTTCGAGGTCGCTGGGCTGATAGGCGAACATTTCCAAGTTTTCTTCAAGGGAATCCACTAGCTTCCCATTAATCTTTTTGGGCAGGAGCTCTCTAATTTTAATCCCTTTCTCAGGGAATTTAGGATTAAGGAAGACTTTCTCTCCCTTTCCGATTGCCTAAATTCTGAAGTAGTCATCCTTTTTTGGGAGGTCAATACACACCTCTTGTTTGGGCTTTGGGGAGCTCTCTTCGTTATCCTCAGCTAGGTAACATTCCGAGACACTTTGCCTACCTCCTTCATGGGTAATCCAAACCTCCCCGACTTGGATTCTCATGCTGTAACTGAGCAGGGAGATCTCTGCTTTTGGGTCCATGACCCCCCTGCGGCCAAGTATGGCATTATAGGTTCCAGGGGCATCTACGACCATCCAGTCCATCATCTCAGTGACTTCCTTCCCTTCTACCTGGACTGTGGTTGAAATTGGTCAGTGGAGTGTATGATTTCTGCAACGAGCTTTTGTCGATCCCCATTTGATCAAAGGCCTTACGATAGAGGACATTGACTGCACTTCCAGTGTCTACCAAGATTTTCCTCACCAGGAAGTCTCCGATCTGGAGTGACACCATTAAGGGTTCTGAATCTCCCCCTCGAGCTCACTTCGATTTCCTCTCAATGGCATTTATTTCATTGATGGGGACCCTTTGATTTTGCGGGGCCGCTGGTGGTAGGTTTGTAGGCCCTACATTTTTAGCCAAGAAATCTTGTACGTGGCCTTCTTTTATGAGCCTCCCAATCTCACGATTGAGGTTGAAACAATCCTCTTTGAGATGGTCATGATCTTTATAGTAGTGACAGAACTTTGCCAGGTCTCTTTTGCCGGCAGGACTCTTTTGGTCCTGGGTGGCTTGAGAAGGCCTTTCTTCTCCATGACCACCATGACCTCAACCTGTGATATCTTGAGTGGTGTGGGCACGAGGTCGGGGATGGTCCTGCTCCTTTTGTCAGAGGTTCCCCCCTTGGGGTGGGGATCTTTCCTGTCCCGCTTTGTTTTTTGAGGACTCCTTGGATGTCCTCTGTTGTCTTTATCTATGGCTGAGGTGAAGCCCGGTTTCTTTAGCTTTGATTAACTTTTCCAGGTGCGTCTGCAGCTCCTTAATTGTCTTTATTGGTTCCTCGGCCAGTCTAAGGGCTACGTACCCCCCTCACAACCCCTGCTTGAATGCAGTGATGTAGATGGCATTATTCTTTTACTCGATCTCCATTGCTTCATCGTTGAAACGACTGTAATTGCTCCGGGTGCTCTCACCAACCTTCTGTTTGATGAGGAAGAGGTCATTGATGTCTTTCTTGCAAATCATGTTGTTCTGATAGTTATTCAGAAACAGCTCTTTCAATTATAACCAACTAGGCCTTTTTGGTCAGCGTGGACCTAATGGCTCTGCATTTGACGTGGTCAGAGTGTTCAAACATCTCCATGTCGGAGATGTGCTGGTCGATGTGTTGCTGTGGCTCCCCAGTATCATCACATTTTTTCTCCAATTGTGGGGCTTGGAAGGCTAAAGGCATTCTAGCTGTTCGGATGCTGTGGTTAAAACGACGAGGGCTCGGTTAGGTCCACAATACTTCGTCGCTCCTGATTGGTTGGGGAAGTTGCTTTCCTCAGTGGGTTGGGGGCTACCCTCAAGCTTTTGCGCCTATCATTTCGATCAGGCAATGGCAAGGTGGTATCCTTACCCCAAGTGGAGTTGGCAGCAAGCTTCGCTACTCTTAAGGGGCTGCATCCTGTCCTTGGCTTTTGGAGATGGCAACTCGGTTGAGCCTATCTCTTAGGTCATACCCCTTTCATTATTCCTTGCTCCTTGTGACCTTTGTTTTGGAAGACCTGCCTCTCGACCTGCGTCATTGTGCAGGAGTTCCATGCTTGTCTCTGAAGGCTGAAACCTATCAGGTCGAGTACGCTTGGTTGGGCTCTTGGGTGGTGGCGTTTCTCTCCGAGAAGGCGTCGGAGTGCACCCAGTGGAAATGCAATCTCTTCTGCCCAAGATTCCCTCCAAGGTAGCCACCATCCTTTCCATTAGATTTGCCAGCATGGATACCTAGGTCCTCCAGATCTCTGCGGCCTCGGTGGCCTGGACTTATTGCCATTTGCAGTGAGGTGTGGGTATCTCCCTTGCGGCCCTTCTTGGGCTAGCGTTTGGTTGGCTGAGACATTCTGGGATGGGCTAAATTATGCCAGCGGCTATTGGCCTTGCGGTGTGCTCGGCCTTGGGTTGTCATTATCAACGACCTATACTGACGATGGCATTTTCGGCACTATCTCTTCAGTGCGCAACTGTATTCTGGTTGGTGGCCAACCAAGACGTGGAGGCTAAACACATGAAGGCTGAACTGGGCCATCAGGATTGCTTGATTTGTTTTGTGTATGGGAAAAGTTAGGCTTTTCTATTCTGGTTTTGCACATGCAACGCCAGAAGTGATGGGGTCCAAAAGTGATGGGCCGGATCACCCCGCAGATCCTGATGGAGCTCCGCCATCAGCAGCCTGAGAAGATAAGAAAGAGAGGTCACCGGAGTGGGCTGTCGCCTAGGGAAGAGCTCCGATGTCTACAGTAATATTTTGGGAATGTTTTCCAGTAAAGATCATTCTCAAGAAAGCAAGAGAGTTTTTTCCTCTTCCCAGACTGACTGGGTGTTTTCGTTTTAGTAGCGAGAAATGATCTATTACCTCCTGCAATTGGGTTTCCCCTTACATAGTTGTAGGCAATTAGGGTAATTGTGGGATTTAGTCAAATCCCGCCAGTTACGCCTAGGATCTCGAGTTTCCCTGGAGTGAGAGATCTTGCAATTCACGTCTTTGTGAGAGTTGCAAGCTTGTTAGCCGACCTTCAGACGAACTTCACGACCTCCCTGTGGACATTGAGAAACTCGAACATTTCTTCTGGTGAGGTCACGTCGAGTGGTCCTTGGTTCCATGGAGAGACTAGCAGTCACGCACTGGTGGTTGTGGCATGGAAGATTTATGATTCAGATCGGGTCTTGCCAGGTTGAAATCAAGGTCTGACAAGACCTTAGCTTGATTTCATTTAGGAGGTCGGTTACCTCTAGGTCAGTGACCTGGGAGGTCGGTGGTGTGGAGTTGTTTACCCACGCGTCCTCATTGACTCTGTGAGTTTGACTTTTAGGTATTGACGGCATGGGGCCCTCTGTTCCAATTGGGTTTACCTTAGTCTGGGTCTTGTCAATATGGCTTGACTAGTCCCGACCGAGCCCATTGCAGGATTTCTGTGTTGTGATCGATGATTCTGCGGAAACTGGTAAGTAATTGAGGAAACTTCAATGTTTGATATATATGTATGCATGTTAAAATTTTCTTACCATGTAAAAATATATGCATGCAGTGTTTGTGAATGGGTAGATATGCAAGAACCCAAAGATGGTGGAAGCTAAAGACTTCTTCTATCAAGGTCTTAACAAGCCTAGAAAAACTTCGAATCCGCTCGGTTCTGCAGTGACTGCTGTGAACGTGAACAACTTTGCTGGTCTCAACAGTTTAGGGGTTTCATTGACTCGTATTGACTTTGCACCCTACGGCCTAAACCCACCCCATACCCGCCCTCGTGCAACTGAGGTTCTTGTTGTTTTAGAAGGCACTCTTTGCGTTGGATTTGTTCTTTCCAATCCCGAAAATAACATGAAGAACAGCCATTTCACCAAGAAATGAAATGCCGGAGATGTCTTCGTGTTGCCCGAAGGACTTATTCACTTTGAGTTTAACAATGCACATTATCCAACAGTTGCATTTGCCGACTGAGTAGCCAGAACCCAGGAGTTATCACCATTGCAAATGATGTTTTTGGGTCGGATACTCCTATCTCACCCGATGCTCTCACCAAGGCATTCCAAGTTGAGAAGAATGTTATAAACTATCCTCAGTCACAGTTTTGGTGGGATAATAATTCGTAATAAATTAATAATGAATCCTCCTCTTTAGATGCTTTTGATTTGATTTTTTGAAAGCATAAATAAGTAGTCTTCTCTCCCGTTTGTATCTGCCCGCTTTGAGTAATAAGAATATGCAGCAACTGAGCGTAATGTTTGTTATTGTATGTTTCTGGTGTGTATTTTGTGTCTTAATAGAAATTACTCTTTTCCTGATTTGACAGTCATTTTGTTAAAATTAAGGTAATATATATTTCTTTTTTCAAAAATGTCCCTATTTAAAAATAGATTCTAATCAAACTAACACTATTAAGTAAGCAAAAGAGAGAGACAAGAGTAATATGGTAAAAATCATAAAATACCTGACAAACTAACAACAAAAAGTTAGATATAAACATATACATATATATATATATATATTTATATAAATTTAATAGAATAGTCAAAGATGATGGGGGTTAGGCAAACCCTTACCCGTTTATTGAAATTTCAAAATAACGGAGGGGACATAATACAAAACAATAAATTATATTTAGAGATAAGGAAAGTGTGTTCGAGAGACTAATAAATAGTGATAGAGGGAATAACACTTTTATCGAGTGAAATTAATGTTTTGAGACCTAGTAGTCCTACTTTTTTTTTTCTTTTTCTCCAGAGGAAAGCCACCTTTGATGCCATTCCGCTAAGAAAATTGAGGCAGCCCAACGATGGGAGTTTTTCCTTAAAAAATAGCTGAGCAACGACTCTTCCATATTCTCAAAATGACCATAAATGCAACACGCCAAGCAAACCCATTACATGCAGTACCTATTCCACCGTTAACATCAAATGTTGCATATTGAATTATCCATTAAAAACCAAAATGCTGCATCTCTGCGATAGATTACTCCATGCCGTTTGAGCTATAGGGCATTCAAAGAAGAGATGGTGAAAACTCTTTCTAGATTAGTAGAGTATATGTCCATACACTTTCATTGTGAATAAAAGAGAAGGTATATAGTGTCTATGCCTATACACTTCGATTATGAATAAAAGCGAAGGCATATAATGTATATGTCCATACACTTTCATTGTGAATAAAAGAGAAGGTATATAGTGTCTATGCCTATACACTTCGATTATGAAT
>JAOXNR010013500.1:0-29827 GCA_028571225.1 Parsonsia alboflavescens
TCTGTGATAAAAATAACATGTCTTAATCTCTTTGTCTAGGAAGTCATAATTGAACACGAGTCATGGAATGTGTCATACTTGTAAAGTTCAATATCTGATTCGCAGCCCCGAGTAGATTAATTAAATCGAATAAGAGAAATATCTCATATCTACTTATTCGAGAATGGCCATGCAGTTCATAATCTCACTCAACCAAGAATGCTAGACACCACTCTCTTGTTATATAAGAGGCACAAATCCTATGTTGATCATTCAACATTCCACAATACAAATTAGGACATACTCAATACATGCCTTTATTGTCCACTCAGTTAAGAGTGACGTTTGACAATATCAAAGTAAGCAATCTTTCATGCAGAAATCTCTGATGACCTCTAGTCAAAAGATGAGACTTAATTATCACAACGAAATCACTCATGACACTCATATAACAATCCATAAAGTGATTTCATGGCGGGGCAATCCAGTACATGATACTCTACGTGTACCTATCTGATGATTTGATATCTCATATCCATGACGGCTGTCATCAATCAGCACATACTTGTCTTAGCATGTAATTGATGTCCTAATCTCAATAACACTTAATTAGGGACGTTTTAAGAATAGAAATAAACTATTGTAATGACATTACATAATTTATTTAATAATACGCAGATATAAAAGTAAATTATATAATGATATAAATAGCTCTTGAGTAAATTATATAATGATCTCTCCTGAGTAAATTATATAAAAGTAAATTATATAATGATACCTGGTCAAAGGTCATGGTCTAGTAGGATCTCTCCTGAGCTTATTTAGGTGACCTGGGAGGTCGGTGGTAGCAGGTCGCTGCCCACCTTTCCTTGTTAATTTTGTGAGTTTGATTTTCTTGTATTGATTGTTGGGGCTTTGAGCTCATGTCGATTGACTTTGTCCAGGTTGTGCTCGTTTTGGTTGACTCGTCCAGGTCATGCCCTTTTCTCCCGTCATTACCCCCCTTGAGGCCCAGCGAGCTCAAAGGTCATGGCTCCTAAATTACTATCTTTAAGTCGTGACATCTGAATGGTTGCTCCGTTTTCTCCATAACGGCTTGTTTTTGGGAGGAGATGTGCCTCATCAGTTTTAGCGGTTACCTAGGTTCCAAGCGTACCGGATCCTTTTCAACAACCCAAGGGATTCCTTATCTCATATAAATTTATATTACTTTGAGGATTTTAGGACTTACCTAAACTCTTTTGAGTTGCAAATTTTCTGCCCACAGAGCTTTCTGCAATACTCTCGGTCAGGTAAGTGAACCAGTGTCCAGAGCAATTCCCCGTCCTAATTCTCGAAGGAAATGTCAATGAGTGAGTTCTTCTTTTCCCCTTATCGCCTATTTTTCCTTTTTGGAAAATTGTGAACTTTTGAGCCAAAAATATGCCTTATGCCTCTTCTGCGTCTAGCACCCCTTCCCTTCATTTTGGAGAGATAGGGCATCCCCTCGTTGATTTGGAAAACTTGGTAATTTATACTTCTCCAACCTTGGTGAAAGCCTTCTTGGTTTAGAGTGAATCCTATAGGCCTCTACCTTTCCTGCTTTTGGTCCCGCTGACATTTTTTGAAATCAGTGGGGAGAGGGGATTGGAAAAATGGGACATTGTCGCTGCCGTGGAGGGTGAGCTCCCCTATAACCGGCATCCGGACGCATAGTGCTTTATGTCACCAGTCTTTGGGGGTGGGGGTGGGGGTGGGGGTGGGGATGCTTTTGCCCTATTTTTGCACCCCCTGTCTTTGGACATAGCTTACTTTTGGGGCTTTCCCCTTGCCCAAGATGTTCCAAACTTCATTCGGACAGTAGTTGCGTTCATGGGAACCTGTCACCTTTACCGAGTTCTGGTTTCTTTGCAGCTATTTAGGGACCTCTTTAAGGTCAGTTTCTCCTCTGCATCGAAGGGTGCCACTTTAGGATATCTCTAATTTAATGCCCGGTATCAATTAGTAGGCCCTTTCCAGTCCTCTGTGGGGGATTGGAAACTATCTTTCTGTTTTGCTAGACTTAATTCGAATTTGGTCTGGTTCGAGCCTTACCCGGACTGGTACATGAAGGAAAAGTTTTTCAATGAGCTCCCTGACCTAACCAGTCAGCAGTTATGGCGCAGAGCCATTTTGACTGACTTAGCCAATTCTGATAGCGTTAGGGTCGGGTGTTGTTTACTAGTCGAGCAAGCCACTTTCCTTCACCTGCTGGACTAGGGAGTCCAGCAGATCGCAACCTCAACTCTATTAGGGGAGATATGGGTATTCCTCCTTCAGGTCTGGAGCTTTTCTATATTTATTTATTTTTGCTTATCTTAACTCTCCTGTGCACTGACAACTTTCTCTCTTTTGTTTTGACAGTAATGAGGACCACCTCCTGGCTTCTAAAATCCACTCCTCCACGAGCCCCTATTGGTGGAGTTAGGGGCACTGACACTGCCACAACTGCTGGTGCCACTGTAACCTCCCTTGCTCCTGCTGCTCAAGCCTAGATTCCTATTCCCCAACTTCGAGGAAAATAGTTTGTTGTGGCTGACAGAACCCGGACCACTTTGAAGCAGAGTGCTGGGGTCGCTGCTTTAAGGGCCTCTGAGTGGCCTGTGAAGATCTCGATCTCCTCTTCCTCCCCTTCTTCTTAGTCCATTGGTTCTAAGAAGGGTCTTCTCCTAGCTCCTTTGGAAAGGGGAAGGCCCCAACGACCTCAAGGTCAATGCCGGAGTTCCATGGCTGCGCGATCGAGAAGGTCTCTAACACATTGAAGAGGATGGGGACTGCTCCTTGGCCACCCATGCTGTTGATGAGAACGCGTGATGGGTCTCTAACCTTACAATGGAGTCCTTGGACTCTCTTTTCCAATGTCCACACTCCCAATCATTCTTGATGGGTTGCGCACTGCCGATTGGCTAGGAAATATCCTGGCATCTCACTGACAGGGAGCTTGGCAAGTTCACCACCTCCCTCGGTACTATTGTTAGCCTTCTCAACTTTCTTTATTTTTGGAGCTGATTTGTTTCAACTTATCTTTAGTGCTGACCTCTTTTTTCCTGGGTTGCAGAATCATGGCTTTCTTGGCAAACAGTTAAGGTGACTGGAGGAAAGAGACAAGTAGGATAATTAGTTTTCCACCTTGATCATTGAGCTTCAAGATGAGAAGGCCCAACTGGCAAAGGAGGTAGCTGAGCTCATGGTCACTGTTGAGAAGGCTGATGCTTACTCTACTGATTTGTTCAATCTTCTACAACTGTGCAAGAAGGAGATTGCGGAGACTAGCATTGAGAATCAGAAAATGTCCTTAGCTCTTGTAGATGCTGACCACAAGAATGAGCAGTTGCTCCAGCTTAGCCGTCAGCAGTGGGAGAGTATCCTTAAGCTCTAGGCCCTTCTAGTCGATTTCCAATCCCTTTGTGATGAAGAGGGCAACCTGTCCTTGGCTAAGCTTGAGGGAGTGCCTTCCTTATGAGCTTATGTGGAGGTTATCCTTCGCCCTCAGCTCTATGGGCTTTATGTGAAGGTGGTTGACAAACTCCGGGAGCTTAATGGGGACTTGTAGACAAACCCCAAGTCCCCTTCCCTGGGCGAAGGAAGATCTTGCGGTGAGTTCTTAGGAGGAGGTGGTTGCAGCTGAAGTCCTTGTCGGGGTCCACCAAGCTGGTGAGGGGCCTTCCAGAAAGGAGAAAGAGCTGATGGAGGCTCCTGTTGAAGTGGAGATTGCAGTGAAGAAGGTCCTCGATATTCCTCCCAAGGCCTATGCTCGCCCGAAGGATGACTATGACCAACTGTGGAGATTTGATTACTCTATACTTCTCTCATCTCTTGCATAATGATTTTAAAAGAGGTACTGGACCTTTTTCGAGCTACTCTCATATTCTTATTTATACCTTCATTCTGACAATATTATCGGTTACCCTGTAGGTCCCTCAAGTACTACCAGCCCAAAAGTGACTCTAGAAGATGACAATGATTATGATGAGCCCCTCATTCACCAGTAGCGAAGAAATAACATGGGGAAAACCTTTATTATTATAGGATTTCCTACTATTTTTCTCCTTTATATATGTAAAATTGAATATTCAGCCTTTTTCCTATCTATTTTATTGAATCGAATGTTTTCTTCAGAGGTCTGTTTGTGGCCTCTTATTTTATAACAGCTTGACTTTTGCCAAATATCTTATCTTTGCTTTAGCACTTGAATTTGCATAATGAACTAAAACGATTTTGAGACTAAGGCAAGCAAGATGAATAAGAGCTCAATAAGCTCTAAAAACTATCTTTTATTCATGCCTTGCTCAAATTAAGCTGAAGAGGTTTGTTAAGGTCACCTCAATGATTAGCAAGTTCCTTTCAAACAGTTTATAACGAGTCTGGGAGGTCTGAGAAGTTCTTAGAAGCCTTAGGCACAGAATTTCTTTAGATGGCAAATATTCCAAGGTCTTAGGAGTTATCTTCCTTTGAGATTAGGGAGCTTATAGCTCCCTCTTTTGTGGACTTCTTGGTTTATGTACGATCCTTCCCTGCTTTCTTGTAACTTGATTGGTTGTCCTTGTTTCCCAACGTCTGACCTTTTTAGGACTATTTCTCCTACTCTGAAATGTTTTTCTTTCCTTTTTTGTTGAAAAAAACTTGTGACTTTCCTTTTGTACCTTTTGTCAGCTTGCATAGCTTTGATTCTGACCTCCTCAAGGAGGTCAAGGTTTGCGCTTCTCTAATTCTCGTTTAAGACTGAATCCTATTAGGTCAGTCTTAGGGATTGTATTTTGATTCTAGCTAGGAATGTTTGCCTTCCTTCTCGAGCTCTGTCTGTCTTCTCTTGTGACCTTCCAGAATGGTTCTGTTTTTGACTTCAGCTAGTCCATCTGCTTGGGGATGAGGTACAGAGGTTAGCCTCTATTCGATATTCAAGGTTTCACAGAAAGTTTTGAAGGGGTAGCCAATGTCCATTGTCTGAGATGATAGCTTGGGGAATCCCGAATCTACATACATTGTTCTTCCATGCAAAGGACTGGACTTTTGGCGATGAAATTATTGCCATTGGCTCAACTTCAACCCATCTGGTGAAGTACTCTATGGCAACAAATTAAGAATTGGACGCCTCCCCCCATTCTTTTCGGGAAAGGTCCTAAGATGTCGATACCCCATATGTCAAAAGTTACCGACGTGTTGATAGATTGATATTTTGTTGGCTGCACATGTGACTCTTTTCCATGTAACTAGCAGGTTGTACACTTCTGTATGATCCTTTCAATGTCTGAAACCATTGAGGGCAAATAGTACCCCGTCCTTAGTATTTTTTTTGCGACTGTTTTCGCTCCTATGTGTGATCCACATATTCCACTATGTACCTCTTCAATGACATGTTGTCCCTCTACCTTGCTTAGGAATTTTAGCAACGGCCATGTGTATGACCTTCTGTACACCTCGTCATCTCCAATCAGGACATAATGAGGTGCCCATCTCTGCACCTGGCCAACTTCTTTGGGATCTTGTGAGAGGTCACCATCTTGAGGAATTTGTAGATTGGATATCTCCAGTTTGCTTGATCCTCTATAACCAAGTTTTCTTCTTGGTTTATGCTGGGAGAGTGCAATTACTCCACTAACAATTTTGCTTTTATCAAGACTATCTCTCGATAGACTTTAGATGGTGCATCTACTTCTATATTTTTCTCTTTGGGTATTTGCTCGATAAGGAAATGCTCAAATATTTGAGATAATTGATATTTTTCTCCTCTCTAGCTTCATATTCTCCAGTGACTTGGCTGGCTGTAACTTGTGAATTAGTTTTGACATGCAATTTTTGCACTTTAGAGCTCTTATAAATCTTAGACCTGCTATGAGAGCTTCATATTCGGATTCATTATTCGAGGTTGGGAAGTTGGACTTCACAGAGTAAGGGATTCTCACTCCCTCGGGGCTGATCAGTACAATTCTTGCACATGAATTTTCCTTTTCTGTGGATCCATTTGTGTACATGGGCCAGATAGTATTTTCCCAAGCACTTGTGAGCTCCAATGGAGCTCTTGCACATTCTTCTACAAAGTCTAAGAGAGCTTGAGGTTTGATTGCGTTCCTTTGCTTAAATTCAATTTGATTTCTTGAGAGCTTAAGAGACCACTTCCTTGTTCTGCCTAATAGCTCGGGTTTCGTCGAAGCTTGTTTTAGTGGTAAATAGGATTGCACTCGTATCGAGTAAGCTTCAAAGTATGGCTTTAGCTTCCTTATGGTAATGATAATGAGGCACAGAAGTTTTTCGAGGTCCGAATATCTAATTTCAAGACCTCGGAGAAAACGAGTTACATAAAAAATGGGAAATTGTAAACTTGACCTCTCTACAAGTAACACCGAGCTGACTCCCTTGTCTGTTGTTGTTAGGTACATCAAAATGTGACCTCGGAGAGACAAGCTGCAGGGGCTTTCCTAGGAAGTCTTTTAATTCGCTAAAAGCTCTTTGACAATTTTTGGTCCACTGAAAGTCTTTTGGCTTCTTTATGACATCGTAGAACTTTTCCCCTTTGTTATCCATTTTGCTGATAAAGCCCCCCAATACCGCCATCCTTCCTATTAGAGTTTGGACCTCTTTGATATTTCAGGGGGTTCCATCAATGCCCCGTTCTGATATCATGAAGCCGAGGAATTTCCTCGCCGGACCCCGAAGGTAACTTCTCTGGATTGAGCTTCATATGGGCAGCTTTCAATGTCTGGAAGGTCTCCCTGATATCTTCAATGAAGTTCTCGGAGGTTTTGGACTTGATCGCGATGTCATCGACATAGACCTTAATGTTGCTCCCGTGTTGGTTCTTGAATACCTTGTGCATAGATCGCTGGAATTCTGCACCTACGTTTTTCAAGCCAAATGGCATTTTGGTGTAGCAATAGGTGCTAACCTCGGTGATGAATAAGGTCTTTTCCATGTCTTCTATTGTCATCAGAATTTGGTGGTACCCCTTGTAGGTGTCCAGAAAACACAGCCATTGATAGCTGGTTGTTAAGTCCACCATTTGATCTATGCTTGGGAATGGATAGGAGTCCTTCTGACAATATTTATTTAGTGCGGTGCAATCCACACACATCCTATGTCCCTTCTTTTTTACGCACAATCACCGTGTTGGCCAGCCATTCTTGGTACACCACTTCTTTTAAGATTCTAGCTGCAGGAAGAGCTTGGACTTCTAGAGCTATGGCCTCGTTTTTGCTTTGGAGAGAAGGTCGCTTGACCCTCGGATTGAGCTCGATCTTGTGCTCTGCAATTTTTCGATCTACCTCCTTGAGGTCCCTAGGTCGCCAGGCAAAGATCTTTAGGTATTCTTGTATGGAGTCAATGAGCTTCCCTTTGATTTTGGAGTGTAAAGATTCACCTATCTCTATCCTTTTCTCAAGGAATTTTTGGGTTGAGGAATACTTTTTCTCCTTTACTGGGACTTGAATTCTGAATTCATCATCCAACTTTGGGAGGTCAATGAAATCTTCCTGCTTGAGCTCTGTCGAGCCCTCTGTATTACCCTCAGCGAGGTAGCACTCTGCAGTGAGCTGCTTATCTCCTTCTTGGATTACCCAAGCTCCTTTGACCCTGATCTTCATGCAGTAGTTCATCAAAGAACTCTTCGATTTCAGGTCCGTGACCTCCTTTCTCCCAAGGGTCGCATTATTGGTTCCAGGGTCATCGACCACCAACCAGTCCATGCCCTTAGTGACCCCCTACCCTCGACTTAGATTGCGATTGGGACCTGCAAGATCCCTTCGGGGTAGGTTATATTGCAGTTCAAATTGATTAGGGCAGTGCTTGATTTGATCAGCAAACTTTTATCAATCCCCATTTGATCAAATGCCTTTTTGTATAAGACATTTACCGTGCTCTCGGTGTCAACCAGTATCTTGAGCACTAGGAAGTCAACAATCTGGAATGACATGATCAGTTGCTCTCAATCTCTCCCTCCCCCCCCTTCCGAGCTAATTTTGACCTCTGTTCTATGGCATTTATTTCGCCGATCGGAGGGCACTGATTTGCGGGGCCTGTATTCCTTGCCAAGAACTCTTGCAAGTGGCCCTCTTTTACTAACCTCTCAATCTTGCGTTTGAGGTTAAAGAAGTCCTACATGAGATGGCCATGGTCCTTGTGGTAGTGGCAGAATTTAGCCATGTCTCTGTTGGCCACGGGAGTTTTGAAAGGTCTTAGCGATTTTGGGAGACCTTTCTCCTCTATGACCACTAGTCTTTCTATCCTCGAGGTTGTGTGGGGAGTGGTTACCAGGTCTGGTATGGTCTTTCTCTTCTTGTTCGAGGACCCTCCCTTCGAGTGAGAGTCCTTCCTATATGTTTTCGAGGTATGAGGGCTTTTTGGATGTCCTTTATTGTCTTTTTCAGCGGTTGAGGAAAAACCAGGAACCTTCTTATGGATTGCCGTTTCTTTAGCTTTTATTAATTTCTCCAAGAGCGATTATGGCTCCTTTATGGTTTTCACTGGCTCTTCTGCTAGTCTGAGGGCTACGTACCCCCCTTGCAATCCCTGCTTGAACCCAGTGATGTAGATGGCATTGTTCTTTTGCTCGATCTCCATTGCCTCATCATTGAAGAGACAGTAGTAGCTTCTCATGCTATCACCAAACTTTTGATTGATGTTGAACAAATCATTGATGTTCTTTTTACATCTCTTGTTGCTCTGGTAATTTTTCAAGAACAGCTCCTTTAGCTGAATCCAGCTTGAGATGCTTGCTTCTGGAATGCCATTGAACCAAGAATGTGCCTTCTTGGTTAGCATGGACCGGAAGGCTCGGCGTGTGACATGGTCGGGGTATTCAAACATCTCCATGTAGGATACATTCGTCAATGTGTTGCACTGGTTCCCCTGTGCTATCGTATTTTGCTTCCATTTGTGGTGCTTTAAATCTTAGTGCCATTCGAGTAGTTCTGATGCGGTGGACAAATGGAGAGGGATCCAATAGGTCCACCCTATTCCGCGTCTCTTGGTTCCCATTTCTAATCGGTTGGTAGAGTAGCTCTCCTTAGTGGAGTTAGGGCTACCCCTCGAGCGTTACTGCCTGTTTCTTTGATCAGGTCACAAAGCGCAAGTATCCTTTCCCCAAGAGGAGTTCTTAGTGAGCTCTCCTGCTCTTCAGGACTAGTCTCTTGCCATTGACCTCGAGTATGGCAACCCGGTTGAGCCTATGTTGTAGGTTGTAACCTCTTCCGTTGCTTATGGTTTCTCTGAGGTCGGCCATAGGTGGGACTCCCCCCCCCCATGACCTCTCTTGTGCTCGAACTATCTTTTGACCTCTTCGTTAGGCCGGAGTTTGTTCCTCGCTTCTGAAGGTGGGGGCTGGCTAGATTGTGTGCGACTAGCTTGATGTCGAGGTAGCTGCGGCTCAATTGGGGATGGTATAGGAGTAAGCCCTATCGACATATAATGTTGCTTGCCTGAGATTCAATCTATGGCAGCTGCCATGCATTCCAGGAGGTCTTCTTGATTGATCTCTGCGGTTTGGGATTATCACCATTGTTGGCTTGGTCAGGATATCTCTATTCAGGTCTTTCTTGCTCAGGCGGAGGGTTCATCTAGTTCCTTCGGGATGGTCCAGACCGTGCTGGTCTTGGGTGCTTTTGTTGATTGATTAGCCCTGGATTATTATTATTATTCCCCATTTGGGGCAGGTCTTCTGGCACTGCTTATAGTGTGGTGGCTGAACGCGGGTTGGTTGTGATCGAGTCATCACGATTCTCGTGTATTTGTGAAGAAAGGCAGGCTTTTTACGATATGTTTCTTCCCACAAGAGGCACTAGAAGTGATGGAGTTTGGAAGTTGCCTCCGGGTCACCCCAAACCACAATGACGTCAGTGATCAAAACTTGAGAAGAAAAGTAGTAGGTCACCGGAGTGGGCTGTCACCCGGGGAAGAGCTCCGATGCCTAAGTTAGTATTTTGAGAGAGAAATCTTATGTAATTAACTCCAAGATCCTTGTCCTTCGTCCGTAGATTGATTATCAATTGATTATATATTAAGAGGAAGTCAATTACCTCTTTGATTAGGGCTCTTCTATTACGTGATAGTAGGCAATGAGGATAATTCTGAGATCATACCATATCTCACCAATTTCTCCTAGAATCATGGAGTTTCCCTTGGTTTGGATAACTTACCATTCACGTCTCTTGTTGAGAGATATGAGCTCGCTAACCGACCTTTAGACCAACTTTACGACTTGTCTGTGGATGTTGAAGGTCTCAACTATCTCTTTTGGGAGGTCTTGCCAACCGGTTGTAGGCTCATGGGGGATGTTAGGAGTGCTGCACAGTTGGTCGTGGCATGGAAGGTGTATGAGGCAGATTGGAGTTTACTAGGTCAAAGGTCAAGGTCTGGTAAGACCTCTCTTGTGCTCATTTGGGAGTTCAGTGACTTGAGGGGTCGGTGGTATCAGGTCACTGCCCACCTTTGCTTGTTGACTTCGTGAGTTTGACTTTCAGATATTGAATGTTGGGGCCTTGAACCCATTTGGGTTGACTTTGTCCGGGTCGTGCCGGTTTATGTGTCCTCATCCGGATCATGCCCGTTTCTCCCATCAGAAGTAAATAACCTTTAACTAGGTGTGAAAACTGTATCTACATAGAAAATTGTGGGTGAACTCATCTGCTCTTCATTCTTTTTGTTTGGATCCATAACTATAAGGGTTTACTGCTGAAAAGGAGCAACATCAGCCATATGAAAAAGGAAGATGTTGTTTAATTTCATGCGCTCGTCTTCCTTACCCTTCTATTCCCATGGTCTTTAATTAAGACGAATGAAACAGAATCCCATCAAGAACACACACAACAGAAAAAGAAATAACAACCCAATGAGAATGAATCATAGAAGGAAATTAACCATCTTTTGGACATCTTCTGCAAATGACTTATTTGCTATTGAGAAGTCAATTTCTTGTTTTTTTTGATTCTTGTTCCTTAGAGAACATCTAAAGCCAAGAAATTCCAATATTAATCTTTCAACATCCACAATTACTAAACTAATTAAAAAGAAAAAAAAAAAAATTCCAATCTGATGGGAGAAACGGGTATAACCCGGACAAGTCAACATAAACAGGCAGGTGCCGGACAGAAGTCAACCCAAATGGGCCCATGGCCCCAGCCTTCAATACCTGAAAGCTAGACTCACAAAGTTAACAAGGAAGGTGGTTATCAACCTGATACCACCGATCTCTAAGGTCACGGACCTCCTAAATGGGCTCGAGAGAGGTACCTCCAGACGTCGGACCACGACCTGGTAACTTCCAACTCATCTCAATCATCTTCCATGCCGCGACCAACGTGCACGACTCCTAGCAACTCCTATGAGCCTGCAATCACTCGACGCAATCTCCCAGAAGAGACTGTCGAGACTCTCGACGTCCACGAACAGGTCGCGAAGTTGGTCTATAGGTCGGTTATCGGGCTCATAGCTCTCGATAGAGATGTGAATGACAAGATATCCCAATCAAGTAAAACTCCATGATTCCAGGAGTAGTTGGCGGGATTCCATGATCTCACAACTATCCTAATTACCTACTGTTATTTAAAAGCAGAGTCCTAATCAAAGAGGTAATTGATTTTTTTCTATATAATCAAATCATAATCAGTCCACGGACAAGGAGAATAGTCTTTTTGAGAATTAATTACACTCGATTACTCTCGGAATACTGACTTAGGCATCGTAGCTCTTTCTTGGGCACAGCCCACCTCCGGTGACCATCTATACTTTCTTCTCAGGTTGCAGTCAATGACATTATCACGGTTTTGGGGTGACCCAGAGTTCATTTTTGAGCCGCATCACTTCTGGCATCGTCTGTGGGAAACCAGACAAAAAGATTAGCCTTTTTCCCTACACAAAACAAATAAAAAAGCCTGATGACTCAATCACAGCCTACACGCATTCAACCACCATGTTGGGGTAGACCACTCGGTAGGACATAACTGCGCACCGACAAAACGGTGCCAAAAGCCCCACTCGTAGTGGAGAGCAATAGCCTAATCTCGGTTGTGCAACAGGAGCCACCACGGCCATCACAATCTGGTCCATCTTGGAAGGCCCTAAGAACCCTCCACGTGTACAAGAGAGGCCCGAGCATGGGCACCTTGATCCTATTGCCAATGGCAATAAGCCAAGGCCATATAGATATGGGAGAACACAGATATCAGTTCCAGCGGACCTCCTGGAATGAATGGTGGCAACCCTGGAGGGAATCTCCTGCAGGCAAGATTATATGTCCACGGGACATACTCCAGTGCCCCCTAGAGAGATTCACAGCCACCCTAAGGCCAGGTAGAATGTACACAGCATGCCCATCCTCTAGCTTTAGAAGCCAGGAATGACCTTTGACCTAATGAAGCAGGTCAAGAAGTAGGTCGAGAGCAAGAAAGGTCATAGGGGGGGAGAACTCAACCCATGACCGACCTCAGAGAAACCCTGAACAATGGAAGGGGTTGCGACTTAAGAAACAAGCTTAATTGGGCAGCCATGTCACGAAGCCAGAAATAGGATCCTGAAGAGCTGGGGAGCTCCCTACGAACTCCTCTTGGAGAAAGGATGCCACCTCGACGAAAATTAATCGAAATGACAGGCAATAACACTCAAGGGGTAGCCCCCAATCCACTGAGGAGAGCAACTCCCCTAGGCAATCAGGGAAGAAATGAAGAGCATGAGCATGAGATACAAAGCAATGTGGACCTTTCAGAACCCTCACCATTTGTCCACAGTATCGGAACAGCTCAGATGTAGTCAGGATTTAAAGGACCAAACCTGGAGGCAAAGTATGATGGCATAGTGGAACCATTGCAGCCCATAGACGAATATGTGTCTTACATGGAAATGTTTGAGTACCCTGACCATGTTAAATGTAGAGCCTTTCGGTCAACATTGACCAAGAAGGCCCGGTCCTAGTTCAAAGGCATCCCAGAGGTAAGCATCTCAAGCTAGACATAACTAAAAGAATTGTTCCTAAAAAACTATCAAAGCAGTATGAGGTGTGAAAAGGACATTAACGAGCTTTTCAACATCAAGCAAACGTTTGGAGAGAGTACAAGAAGCTATTATAATCGCTTCAATGATGAAGCAGTGGAGATCTAGTAGAAGAATTATGCTATTTATATCATTGCCTTCAAATAGGGTTTGCAAGGGGGGTACGTAGCCCTTAGGCTAGTCGAGGAGATAGTAAAAACCATAAAGGATCTGCAGTCGCTCCTAGAAAAATTGATCAAGGCTGAGGAAACACCGGTCTAGAAGAAGATCCCTAGCTTTGCCTCAGCCATTGAAAAAGACAACAAAGGGTGACCAAAAAGCTCTCAGTCCTCGAAAAGGGATAGGAATGAACACCACTCAAAAGGAGGAACTTCAGGCAATTAAAGAAAGACCATCTCCGACGTTGTGACCACTCCTTTGAAGATCCACGGGTCAAAATTCTTTTGGTCATGGAGAAAAGAGGTCTCCTGAAGCCTCCAAGACCTCTCAAGAGTGCCGTGGCCGAAAGAGACGCTGCCAAATTCTGAAAAATGCCACAGAGGATTGTTTAGACATCAAACGTGAGATTAAGAGTTCCTTCATGGAGGGCCCCTTGCAAGAGTTCCTAGCAAGGAACAAGGGAGCTTCTAATCCACCTCCAGCAGCCCCCCAAAATCAGCAAGCTCTGGTTGCTGAAAAAAATGCCATTGAAAGAACGGCAAAATGTGCTCGAGGGGAAGACTCAGAACCCCCAAAAGCAGAAATCTCTCTGCTAAACTACAACATGAATATCCAGGTTGGAGATACCTGGATTGTTCCAGAAGGGGATAGACAGCTCGCCGTAGAATGTTAGATCTTTGAAGGTAACAGAGAGAGCTCACCCAAGCTCGAGAAGGAAATCCACATTGACCTCCCGAAAGGGAATGGTGATTACAGAATCTAGGCAGCTAGCAGAGAAGAGAAGGTGTTCCTCAACCCAAAATTCCCTAAGAAATGGATAAAAGTAGGAGAGTTGCTATCTCCTAAAATCAAAAGGAAGCTCGTTGATTTAATTCAAGAGTACCTAAAAGTCTTTGCCTGGCAGCCTATCGACCTCGAGAGGGTGGATCGAAAAATTGCTGAACACAAGGTAGGCCTCAAACCAAGGATCAAGCTGATGAAGCATAAGAAGAGGACCTTTGCCCCCGAGTGAAACGTCGTCATAGCTCGAGAAGTCCAAGCTTTTCTTGATGCAGGAATTCTAAAAGAGGTGTTGTGCCTTGAATGGTTGGCCAATCCAGTGGTCCCAAAGAAAGAAGGGACATGGGGGATGTGTGTGGATTTTGCCACACTGAACAAATATTGTCAGAAGGACTCCTACCTACTCCCAAGTACAAATCAAATGGTGGACTCAATAGCAGGATATCATTGGTTGTGCTTCCTGGATGCATATAAGGGGTACCACTAGATCCCAATGGTAGCAAAACAAATGGAAAAAGCCTCGTTCATCACAGAGGTTAGGACGTACTGCTATTCAAAAATGCCGTTCAGTTTGAAGAATGCAGGGGTAGACTTTTAGAGAGCTATGCATAAGGTATTCAAGAATTAGCTCAGAAAGAACATAGAGGTCTACGTGGATGACATTGTAATCTAGTCCAAGACCCCTGAAGATTTTATTGACGACATCAGGGAGACTTTCCAGACCCTGAAGATTGCCCACATGAAGCTTAACCTAGAAAATGCACCTTTGGGTTTTAGCAGGGAAATTCTTGGGCTTCATGATATTAGAATAGGGAGACTTTCCAAACCCTGAAGATTGCCAACGTGAAGCTTAACCCAGCAAATGCACCTTTGGGTTTTAGCAGGGAAATTCTTGGGCTTCATGATATTAGAACAGGGCATTGATGCCAATCCGGACAAAATCAAGGCACTGATAGACATAGAACCCTCTCGGAACATCAAAGATGTCCAAAGCTTGATAGGAAAGATGGCAGGACTGGGGCACTTGATCAGCAAAATGGAAAACAAAGAAGAGAAATTCTATGAGGTCATCAAAAAGCCAAAAGACTTCTAGTGGACTGAGGATTGTCAAGTATCTTTTGACAAGCTAAAAGTGTTCGTTGGAAAATCACCTCAGCTTGTCTCTCCAAGGTCAAGGGAGGAGATCCTGATGTACCTCACCGCAACAGAAAAGGTAGTCACCTTAGTGAGGTCAGGTTTACAATTCCCTATCTATTCTGTAAGCCGATTGCTCAGAGGTCCTGAAGTTAGATATTTGAACCTCGAAAAATTTTTGTGCCTCATTATTGTTACCTCAAGGAAATTAGAGCTGTGTTTTGAATCTTACCCGATAAAAGTATTAACCAATTTACCGCTAAAGCAAGCTCTAGCCAAACTCGAGCTATCAAGTAGGACAATGAAGTGGTCACTTGATCTCTCAGGATATCAAATTAAATTTGAGCCATGGACAGCAATCAAAGCTCAAGCTCTCTCAGACTTTGTAGAAGAATGCACAAGGGCTCCACTGGAGCTCACAAGCATCTGTGAAAGTAACTTCTAGTCGATGTATACAGATGGTGCCACGGAAAAAGAAAATTCAGGTGCAGGAATAGTATCGATCTGCCCTGAGGGAGTGAGAATCCCTTACTCTGTGAAGTACAATTTCCCAACCTCGAATAATGAGTCCGAATATGAAGCTCTCTTAGCAGGTCTAAGACTTATAAGAGCTCTCGAAGTGCAAAAATTGCATGTTAAAACAGATTCATAGGTCATAGTCGGCCAGGTCGCTGGTGAAGACGAAGCTAGAGAGGATAGCATGATCAAATATCTGAAAAGAGTAAGGTATATCAAGTCTAAACTTAAGCATTACCTCATCGAGCAAATACCAAGAGAGCAAAAAGTCTATAGAGAGGCATTAACCATTAAACATTACCTCATCGAGCAAATACCAAATGCAGAGGCAGATGCACTATCAAAAGTCTATAGAGAAATAGCCGGGACAAATACAGAGCTACTGGTGGAACAATTATACTCTTTAAGCATAAACCAAGACGAGAGCTTGGTTATAGAGGATTAGGAAGACCGGAGATATCTAATCTACAAATTCCTCAAAGATGGCAACCTCCAGCAAGACCCTAGAGAAGCTGGCCAAGTGTAGAAATGGTCACCTCGCTACATCCTGATAGGAGATGACGAGGTATAGAGGAGGTCATATACTTGGCCATTACTCAAATGTCGAAGTTAAGGAGAGGGACAATACGTTATTGAGGAGGTACACAGTAGGATATGTGGAACGCACATAGGAGCAAAGACCATGGCCAAGAAAATTCTAAGGATAGGGTATTATTGGCCCTTATTGGTTTCAAACATTGAGAAGTGATGAGTACATCGTCCAAGATGAACAGGATGGTTTGGATCAGCAAGCTACACCAGTCAGGCCCACACTAGGGAGTCCATGCAGGTCCAAGAGACTGTACCTTGGGATGCCGGCTGGACCTATTGTCATGGAATGGGCTGAAATTTGACTGGACTACTGGAAACGACCTAAAGCTCAAAACCCATGGCTTGCCATGGCCTAAGACAGTTTTGGACCATCTAGGATCATTTTCATGGAGTTTTTGGCTTTTTTCTATTTTTTCCGTTAGGGTTTCTTTTGGAAATTACTTTTATTATTGTTTTAGGATTTTATTTAAGTTGTTTTTCTGATGTAATTTTTTTTTATTAGTTTTATACGAAAATTATTCCAGGAACGAATTCCTTTTCCTTTTTTGGTTTTGAATTGCAATTCAAATTAGGCCAAAATCGTAAGTGATTACGTAAAACATCCTTTCTTGTTTTCCTGTTCAGATTTGTTGTTCGGGAAATTGTGAACGATTCAAATTGTCCTGCATCAAGAAGGCCATATAGAAATGCACGAGCTGCTAGTGGCATGGTAACAAATCACATGTGCTGCCAACAAGGTATCAATCCATCAATGCATCAGTATGCTTCCCGAAAGGAATGGGGGGTGTTCAGTTACTAATCGTTGCTGTGGAGTACTTCACCAGATGGGTCGAAGCAGAGCCAATGGCAAACCATCTCATCACCAAAAGTCCAATCTTTTGTGTGGAGAAACATTGTGTGTAGGTTCTGGATTCCCCGAGCTATAATTTCGGACTATGGAAGACAGTTCATTGGTGAACCGTTCAAAACTTCTAGCGACAATTTGAACATTGAACGAAGGCTCACCTCTGTAGCTCATCCCCAAGCTAATGGGCTTGTTGAGGTCACAAACAAAACCATTCTGGAGGGACTCACAAAAGGCTCACTGAGCTCGAGAAAGAGGGTCACAAACCTGCATGGCCAGACAAAATTCCAAGCATTCTATGGGAGTATAGAACAACACCTAGAAAAGCTACTGGAGGAACACCATTCAATTTATGCTTTGGTGCAGAGGCAGTAATGCCAGTCGAGGTCGGAATGAAGTCTTTAAGTCAGACTGAATACAATTCAGTCTTAAACCAGGGGGAGAGAAGGGCAGACCTCGACCTCCTTGAAGAGGTCAGAAACAAAGCAATGGAAGCTGATAGAAGCTACAAAAGGCAAGTCACAAATTTTTTCAACAAAAGGGTGAAAACAAGGCATTTCCTAGTTGGAGAAATGGTCCTCTAAAGGTCAGATGTTGGCAAACAAGGTCAACTGACCAAGTTGCAAGAAAGTTGGAAAGGACCTTGGATAGTCCAAGAAGTCCACAACGAAGGGAGCTACAAGCTCGCTGATCTGAAAGGAAGACAACTCTTGAGACCTTGGAACATTTTCCATCGAAACAAATTCTATGCCTAAAGCTACTCAGACATTGCAGACCTCGCAGACTCATTAATTCAGCTAGACACTATTCTTAAGAACCTCGCTGAAATGCAATGAGACCACGGCTGAGTGCATTATGCAAGTTTAGAATGCAAATGTAAAGTACGAGATATTGAGAAAAAAATAAAGCTGTCATAAGAGCAGAGGCCACAAATAGACCTCTGAAATATTCAGTACAAGTGCAAAAATCAAAAGAGTAGTCAAGGTAATATTCTATTACAAAATCACTTTTGTGGCTGACGGCGGACCAGAGGAACATCATCTTCATCCTTTGGGATGTTGATTGGCTTAAAGTTGCTTATGGGAATCCTCTCTTCAGTAGTTGTCTCCTCCCTAGCAACACTAGAAGGGCCTACAAAATAAAAGACAATATGGTCTAATAGAAGGGTACATAGGAGAAGGAAAAGTAACTTGGAAAAGGTCAAGTACCTCCTTCAAAATAGGTATGTGCGAAGTGAGGATAAATTTCCCAAAATGAATCTACACTGTAAAACATGGGAATACCTCCAGGAGATATCATGGCTTGAGGAGTGACATCCAAAACTTCCCTCTCTAAGAGCCCAACCTCCAAGGCTGCCTCCACGAGCTCTTTTCCTTTCCCCGAAGTGCCCTCACCAGCTTGGCCAACTTGAGCCAGGACCTCAGTAGCTGTGACCTCCTCCTGAGAAGCTTGATTCAGATGTCTTTATCCCAGGGAAGAGGAGTGAGCAACTCTAGCTGGTAAAGTGTGGCATCAAACTCGTGGTTGGTCTTCATATTTGGGTAAAGCTTTTTGAGGTTGTCTATCACCTCAATTCATAACCCTATCATCCGAGGCCACATCAGAGCCTTCACATACTGCTGGAAGGCAGGGATTTCCTCAAGCTTCGCCATGCTAAGGTTACCATTTTCATCACAGAGGCCTTGGAACTCCTATAGTTTGGCTTGAAGTTCTTCCACGAGCTCTTTTTGCTGGGTGCCAAAGTTAATTAGTTCAAAAACCTTCTTATGAGCTGCCTCTAGTGTCTCAGACATGGCTAGGCTGTTGTATCTAGTTTTATCAATCTCCCTTCTGCACTCGGAGAGAAGTCTAGCTGACTTGTTAGCAGAGGCATTGGCCTCCTTAGCAGAAACCACAAGCTTAGTATTCCCCTTCTCTAGGTAAGCCTTGGCATGCTAGAGCTTAAAAATAAGAGAGATGAACTTCTTATCCTCTTTTGCCATCTCGGTTTGCCTCCTCAGGTGCTCGCCAAGGAGGATGTGATTCTACAAAAATGAAAAGAGGTCAATATCAAAATCAAAATGAGACAAGAACAATTGCAAGTTTGCAGAAGGTTGCGAGTACTCACTGCAGAATGGAGGGAAGCACCGAATCGGTTAGTTGCTGGCAAATTTCTCGATCAACTGAACTCCATCAGGAAGGATTGGGAGTGAGGCCACTGGAGTAGAGAATCAGAAGACTAAATGGCGAGATCAGGAACCCATCTTGCAGTCCCCCTAGCCCAATGAATGGCCAGGGTAACAACCCCTAACCTCTTAAAAGTGTCTGCAACCACTTCAGTGGCGTTGCCTGGGAAAGCATGTTTGGACTCCGAGGTTATTTGAGTGTTCCCTTTAGCAGCAGAACTTGGAGGGATTTTCTTTGCTAGTAGGGAGTAAGGGGAAGAAGATGAGGTTGAAATTTTGATAAGCTTATTAGAAGGCATCATCTTGACGACCCCCAAACCTCGTTTAGAGGCATCCCGAGTCCTCTCAGCCACAACCTGTTTCCCCTTGGTGTGGGAAGCAGGAATTTTGGTAGTAGGAGCTGTAGCAGAAGAAGCACCAGCAATGCCCCTAGCTCCACTAGAAGGAGCTCGAGAAGGTGCAGACTTGAAAATCCATTATGTGGTCCTCATTTCTGCCAGGATAAAAAAAAAAAAGAGCTGTTTGTATAAAATCATGAGCAGTTAAAAGCAAAAGTAAGTTAGAGACATAAAAGCTCCCTATTGAGGGGGGGGGGGGATATCCCCAAAGCTCCCCTGACTGAAGGTAGGTCACGCTCTGCTGGGCTTCCTAGCCTAGTAGGACGAAGGAAAGATCTAGGCTAGGTGGGGGTAGTACACTCGACCTTGACCTATCAGACCTAGCTAGGTCAATCAAAAAGTCCCTATGCTTCAACTGCTCAATAGATAAAGTGGGGAGCTCGGTGAAAAAGATACGGTTTCAGTTCTAATCCGGATAGGGCTCGGATCAAACTAAATGGTTTGGAAGATGGGCAAAGAAGAAGAAAGGCTTCCACTCCCCTATGGAGGACTGGAAGGGACAGACCAATTTGTACCGGGGGATAAATTGAAGATACCGCTTGGAAGCTTTAGAGGCTAAGGAGACACCAAACTTATAAAAAACTCCTAAAGAGCTCCAAGGAGATTGGAACTCTGTAAAGATGGCAGGTCACTTTTATAGCGACCACGATTCGAAGGGAGTTTGGGACAATTTGAGCTAAAGGATTACCCCAGAGGTGGGCAATGCCAAGGAATGGAGGCTGAATGAAAGGAAGGAGGATGCCTCGTTTAAGGCTAGAAAGATAAAGGACTATACATCCATTGCGCCTACTGTAGTTGCGCTCCTCCACGGCGGCATCTATTTCGGCTTTCTCTAGCCTCATATCCCTTTTGAGGTCAAAAATAGCAGTAGGGTCTAAAGAAGAAGACATAGAATAAGCTTCAATTTCGAAGAGCTCATAAGTTTTGGTCCTAAAAAAAAGGGCTTTCACAGAAACAGGGGGCAAATAGATAAGCCCATTGTCCAAATCAGTAGGAGAAAGGGAGGGAGCTACCAATCCAGAATGGAGGGACGGAGTATTAGATGCAAAAGATTTTGAAGTTGATACAGTAGACATCTCGGTTTACTAGAAAAAGATGAAGTTTTTTTAGGTAAAAGGAAGAAAACTCACTCGGTAAAGATCCTTGAGATGGGAAGGGAAGTAGTCCTGAGTAACTGGCTTGATAGAATAGAGAAAGAGAGAAAGCAGAGGATATTTCTCTTGCAAGCTGTTTGAAAATTTGAGTGAGTTCTGAGAGTTGAAGATTTCTAATCTATATAGGATAAGGAGTCTCTTGGGCTACCAAGAGCAGCGACCTTAAAAAATCAAAACGGGCGACCTTTCCAAATCTGGAACGGGTCATTACTCTTTGAAACCAAGGCGAAGGCTCTTTCTGAAAATAGGAGGATCAGTTTCCTAGAGTTGGACGATTCAGCTTCCCGAAATTGAAGAGGCACGCTCCCTCCAAAATCCAAAAATAGCCGTTATAGAGTGAAACTACTCAACCTCTCCCGGGTCCTGACTTTGAGATGGTAATTCCTAATACCTGAAAGTTAGACCCCCGACATTGAGACAATAATTCCTCATACCTAAAAGTCAGACTCACGAAGTCAACAAGGATAGGTGGGCATCGACTTGCTACCACCGACTTCCTAAGTCCCAGACCTACAACATGAGCATAGAAGAGGTATCGCCAAACCTCGGCCTATGACCTGGTAACTCCCAATCAGTCTCGTATACCTTCCATGCCCTGACCCCAAGTGTGCGCAACTCCCAACACACCGCCCGAGGCCATAAAGTTGTTAGCAAGCTTGTAGCTCTCAACTAGAGATGAGAATGGCAAGGTACCCCAAAGCCTAGCTGTTATAAAATGAAACGTTGCGACCTCTCAAAGGTCATGACCTCAAGTTGGTAATTTGGGCATCATGACCTCTGAGCTTGCTTTGCCTAAAAGGGGGTAATGATTTTAGAAACGGGTACGACCCGGACAAGTCAACATAAATGGGCAAGACCCAGATAGCAGTCAACCCAAATGGGGCCGGCCCAAGGCCCTGACCTTCAATACTTGAAAGTCAGACTCACAAAGTCAACAAGGATAGGTGGATAGCGACTTGCTACCACCGACCTCCTAAATGTTCACGAGAGTGGTACCACCAGCCCTTGGACCATGACCTGGTAACTAACAACTCATCTCATACATCTTCCATGCCGCGACGAATCGTGCACGACTCCTAGCAACCCCCATGAGAATGCAATCACTCGAAGCAACCTCCCAAAAGAGATGGTTGAGATTCTCGAAGTCCATGGATAGGTCGCGAAGTTGGTCTAGAGGTCGGTTAGCGAGTATGTTGCTCTCGATAGAGACGTGAATGGCAAGATATCCCAACCAAGGGAAACTAGACGATTCCGGGAGTAGTTGGCTGGATTCCATGATCTTATAACTATCCTAATTGCCTACTCTTGTGTAAAAGCAGAGTCTTAATTGAAGAGGTAATTGATTCTTTCCTGTAAAATCAAATCATAATCAATCTACGGACAAGGTGAACAGTCTTTTTGAGAATTAATTACACTCGATTACTCTTAGAATACTGACTTAGGCATCGGAGCTCTTCCCTAGGCACAACCCACTTCCGGTGACCATCTCTACTTTCTTCTCAGGTTGAAGTCATCGACAACATCATGGTTTTGGGATGACCCGGAGTTCGTTTTTGAGCCCCATCACAATCACTGAAGATCCATTGTAAATACAACAAATAAATTTTGCTAATCAATAAACAATATTTTATTCCAATTACAACAAGTAGAATAATTTTGTTTGCTATAGTTCAACGGGCAATTCCATTCCATCTTTGTTGATGTTCTGCTTCTTCCTTAATCGATGTAAATCGGCCCACAATTTGTGTCAAAAGTTCCGAACGCAACTTAATTCTTCTTTCTTCTACTGCAAATGATTGAAAATCTTTGGGAGAGCAGCTTCTGTTTTTTCCTTGGCGATTTGCATCACTTCTGGGGTATGTTCTTCGTAGAGTCTCCCAATACATCTTTATTCTACTTGATTAAAGTCCCTGTTCACACAGTCTTCTCTCCCCTGCATCATGCCTTCCCTATGCTGCATTATTATATTCAAATTACACAACAAGACATCAATTTCTCACATTTGATCTTCCATCATAAAACCATGCTTTTTCTTGATTTTTTTCAGTATTTTATTCCAAGAATCCCTCAAGTTCATCGATTAGTACTTTTTCATTGTTTCATTGGAAGAGATCGAACACGTTTCATAAACCGTGGCGACCGACTTTGATTTCTTCTTGTACTTGCACATGTTTTTTAAGAAAAACCTGTTGATGGGGCTCAAAATATGAACACTGGGACACCTTAAAACCATGATTACGTCAATCAACAGCAATTTGAGACTAAAGAAGAGATTAGTCATCGGAGGTGGGTTGTGCAACTTGAAAAGAAAGTAGGAAGATGGGATTATTTAAAAGAGAGATCAACAACCTTCTTAATCTGGGCCCTGCGATTACGTGATAGTGGGTAGTTAGGATAGTTATGTGATTGTGGAATCCCATAACTATCAGATTGGATTAGTTAAAAGAGAGATCAATTACAACCTTAATCTGGGCTCGGCTATTATGTGACAGTAGGCAGTTAGGATAGTTGTGGGATTATGGAATCCCGTCAACTACTCCTGAAATCATGGAGTTTCCCTGGGTTGAGTTATCTTGCCATTCGACCTTTGGACCAGCTTCGTGACCTGCCCATGGATATCGAGGGTCTCGGCTATCGCTTCTGGGAGGTCTCTTCGAGTGGTTGTAGGCTCATGGGGGTTGTTAGGAGTCGCGCACATCTAGACATGGCATGGTATGAGATGAATTGGGAGTTACCAAGTCGTGGGCCTTGGTTTGGTGGTGCTTCTCTTGAGCTCATTTAGGAGGTCGGTGAAATTGGAGGTTGGTGGTAGCAGGTCGCTACCCACCTATCCTTATTGACCTTTTGAGTCTGTCTTTCTGGCATTGAAGGTTGGGGCCTATCCGGGTCCTACCCGTATTTCCCATCATTACCCAAATTTTGGCCCATCAAGCTTGGAGGTCACAGTGCCTAAATTACCATCTTTAAGTCTTAGTCGGTAATGGGTTCGCCGATTCCTTATAACGGCTGACTTTGGGGTACCTTTCCATTGACGTCTCTCGTAGAGAGCTGCAAGCTGACTTTTCAATTTCTCAGCCTCAAACGGAGTTGTGCACACTTGGTCTCGGTATGGAAGGTACATGAGAAGGATTGGGTCTCACCAGGTCGATGTTTGTGGTCTAGTGAGGCTTCTGTTGTGCTCATTTGGAGGTCAATGACCTTGCGGTCCATGACCTAGGAGGTTGGTGGTAGGAGGTCCGTGCCCACTCCTACCTTGGGACTCGCTGTTCTGACTTTCAGGTATTAGAGTTCTCATCTTGGTTTATGCTTGGAGAGTATAACTATTCCACGAATAGCTTTGCATTAGTCTCTACTATGTCTCGATAGACTTTGGAGAGTGCGTCTACCTCTGCATTTTGGTCTCTGGGTATCTGCTCAATAAGGAAATGCTCAAGCTTGGACGTGATATCTCTTACTTGTTTGAGATATTTGATCATGTTGTCCTCTCTAGCCTCGTATTCTCCAAAGACAATTTCTACACTTTGAGAGCTCTTATGAGTCTTATGAGTTCTGGAGGAACATAGAGGTCTCATAAGACTTGTATGAGCTCTCTAAGTGCAGAAATTATCGTTGGAGAATACAAAGCTAGAGAGGACAACATGATCAAATATCTCAAACAAGTGAGGGAGATCACCTCTAAGCTCGAACATTTTCTCATAGAGCAGATACCCAGAGAGCAAAATGCAGAAGCAGATACACTGTCCAAAGTTTATCGAGAGATAGCCAGAACTAATGCAGAGCTATTGGTAGAGCAACTGTACTCTCCAAGCATAAACCAGGGAGAGAACTTAGTTATAGAGGATCAGGTTGATTGGAGATATCCAATCTACAGGTTTGTCAAGCGTGGTGACCTCCCACAAGACCCCAAAGAAGCTTGCCAAGGTCGAAGATGAGCACCTCGCTAAGTCCTAATAGGAGATGACGAGGTGTACAGGAGGTCATACATTTCGACATTACGTAAATGTCTAAGCCAAGGAGAGGGACAATATGTCATTAAGGAGGTTCACAACGGAATATATGGATCACACATAGAAGTAAAGACTGTCACCAAGAAGATACTGAGAAAAACGTGGTGACTCGTTCAAGACATTCTGTGAAAAAACTGAACATTGAGCAGAGGTTGACCTCTGTAGCTCATCCCCAAGCTAATGGGCTTGCTGAGGTCACCAATAGAACCATTATGGAAGGACATAAGAAGAGGTTCACCGAGCTCAAAAAATAATTTTGCAAAACTACTTGGCCAGATGAAATTCTGAGCATTCTATGGGCATACAAAACAATACCTAAAAAGCTACTAGAGAAATGCCGTGCCATTCAATTTCTGCTTTGGTGCAGAGGTAGTATTACCAGTCGAGGTTGGCCTATAGTCTTTAAGATTGTTTGAATATAATTCAGTCTTAAACGATGGGGAGAGAAGGGCAGACCTCGACCTCGTTGAGGAGGTCAGAAACAAAGCAATGGAAGTAGATAGGACCTGCAAAAGGCAGGTGACAAATTTTTTCAACGAAAGAGTGAAAGCAAGACATTTCACAGTTGGAGTAATGGTCCTTAAAAGATCAGACGTTGGCAAACAAGATCAATTGACCAAGCTGCAAGAAAGATGGGAAGGACCTTACATAGTCCAAGAAGTCCATAAAGGAGGGGGCTACAAGCTCGCTGATCACCAAGGAAGACAACTCCTGAGACGTTGTAACATCTGCCATCTAAAGAAGTTCTATGCCTAAAGCTGATTAAAACATTGCAGACCCCCATGAAGTGGATTAAAAAGACCTTACCAGTTTTTAAGTTAAGCAAGACATGAATAAAAGATAAGTTATTCCCCTTTTTAATGCTTATCAAGTCTTCATTCTGCTATATATTGCTTCAAGTTCAATTTGACTCATAGTTCAAAGTGCAAAAAAGTAAAAGTAGAACACTTAGCAAAGCTGCAAAGGCAATTCATTGAAGGAGATAAAATTGTCATAAAAAAGACAAAAGGCCACAAATAGACCTTTGTAACTATCCAGTACATATGTAAAAATTATAAAATGTTAGGGGCATAAAAATCCTACTCTATTACCAAATTCCCCCAGCCGAATAGGAGGACGAGAAAGATGTCATGCTCGAGACTTCTATTGGCGAGCCTGGAGAAGGACTTTTGAGCATCTCAGCCATCTCAGCTTTTTGCCTGGAAACAACCCGGGTCCTATGAGCTACAACCCGTCCTCCACCACCTCACAGGGAGGCAGCTTTAGTCCTACACCCTCCCCAGCTCGGAGGTCTAGCAGGGACTTCAGCAAGGCCTTCAATGGCTGGAGTCAGAGTAGATCCCATAGAAGAGGAAACTGTAGGTAGGCCCTTGGCTCTTGGCTTGCCAAGATCAGTCCCATAGAGCCAGTGGGTGTCCCTCAGCACTGTCAAAAGGAAAAGAAGAAACTGTTAGCACAGAAGACTACAAAAACAAGCAATTAAATTTAGGGGAGCTACTTACTGGAGTAGGTTATCCTTAAGCTCGTCCTGACCGCATTGAGGTTGCATAGTACTCTTCTCCCTAGGCCAGCAGCATCTAGAAAGGACCTTGGCCAGGCTAAGGAGCTGGACCTAACCTTAGCCCTGTTAGAAAGACTACCCCTAGCAAGAAGTTCCTATGCTGCCTTAGGTCAAAGGACAGATGGGGGAGCTCGTTGTAGAAGGTCCAGTATAGATTCCAGTCCGGATACCTCTGCACAATGCTTTCTAGGAGGCAGGCAAAAAGGAAGTGGGATTTCCATTCCCCCACTAGCGACGGGAAAGGACCCACTAATTGATGCCAAGGAACAAGTCTAAGGTACCCTTTAGAGGAGTTGAAGACTGATGGAGCCTTTAGCTTGATGAAACACTTGAAGAGCTCCAGGGAAACTGGAACCCAGTAAAGATGGGATGTTGCTATGAAAGCAACCGCCATCCGAAGAGAGTTCGGAACAAGTTGGGCTAAGGGAAAATCCCAGCAGTGGACAATATCAAGAAACAGGGGGTGAAGGAAAGGGAAAAGAATCCCCCCCGGAGGCTGGAGAGGTAAAGGGCTACATGCCCAACATGTCTGCTGTAGGGATGCTCGAGCCTAACAGTGGCAGCGATATCATCAACTTCCAACTCCATCTCTATGCGGATTCCCATGATATCAATGGTGTCCAAAGAAGAAGTTTGAGAACTGACCTTGACCTTAGATAGGTCATAGGCTAGACTAGGCATAGGAAGAGCCTGGGGAAAGAGGGGAGGATTATAGAAAATTCCATTGTCCAGGGTCTCGAGAAAAGAAGTTGGGGCATCAGAAGTGGTAGACATTTTTGTAGAAATTACTCAGACCAAGGCTCAGAGTAAGCAGAAGCAGAAAAAAGAAAGTTCGAGCAAGAATGTGAAGGAAATGCAGGGAAGTTCAAAATAACCAAAAGACTTTTGACATAGGTGATGAAAGAAGCTTGTAGGGATGTTTGGCTAGAAATCGATGAGCCAGAGAACGGTTCACTTCTTCCTAGGGATAAAATTCCATTATTTTCCATAACTGGAAACCTTTCAATTTTCCCTTCAAGAAGCTAAAATAGGTCGTCCAGTCAAAAGCTGAACCCGCTTTAGCTTTCCCCAGCAAAAAATTAAGACGGCGCGTTTTTCTCCAACGCAGAAGCAAAGAGATCTCCCCACATCTCAATTGAGCGATTCAGCTCTCCAAGAAGCTAGAAAGATATATCTCCTTCTAGAAATAGCCTTTACAAAATGAAGGTTAAGCTTGCGAATAGCTACAAGAAATGGCTTGACCTCTCAAGGGTTGCGACCTACAAATGGGAGTTCATAATGTTTGAAGGTAGCCCCCTGACTTAGAGATGGCAACTTCTGATACCTGAAAGTCAATCACTATTACCTGAAGGTAAAGCCCCCGCAATAAAGATGGTGACTTCTAATGCCTGAAGGTCAGACTTGCGCTTGGAGATGGTAACTTCTAATACTAGATAGTAAGAACAGTAGCAAGTCTCGAGGTATTAGTAGGCAAGGACCTCCTACCACCGACCTCCTAGGTCACGAAAATAGAGGTGACTGACCTCCAAATGAGCACAACAAAGGCCTCACTAGACCATGAAATTCGACCTGGTGAGACCCAATCCTGCTCATATACCTTCCATGTTGCGACCAAATGTGAGAAACTCCATTTGAGGCCGAGAAACTGAAAGGCCAGCTTGCAGCTCTCTACTAGAGATGCCAGTGGAAAAGTAAGCCAAAGCTAGTAGTTACAAAGAATCGGTGAACCTGTTAGCAGCTAAGACTTCGAGATGGTAATTTAGTCACCGCGACCTCTGAGCTCATTGGGCCTAAAGGGGGGTAATGATGGGAGAAACGAGGTACGACCTAGAAAAGTCAACGTAAACGGGTAGGACCTGGACAGATGTCAACCCAAATGGGCCTAAGGCCTGAACCTTCAATGCTTGAAAGTTAAACTCATAGAGATAGTGAGGATAGGTGGGCAGCGACCTGCTACCACCTTCCTCCAAGGTTACCTACCTCCTAAATGGGCTCGAGAGAGGCACCACTAGACCTTGGCTCACAATCTGATAACTGCCAACTCGTCTCATACATCTTCCATGCCACGACTAGATGTTGATGCAAAACGGAAACTATGGTGGGAAAATTAGAACCTCAACTGTAATCAACTTCACTCGAAAGTCTTATTACGGGAAAGGGCGATTCAAGAATAAAACAAAAATATTCTTGACACACTATGATACTTGAATTTTATTGAATGAAAACTCACAAGTTTCAAAAACATCTAGGTCTGCCCACAATCAAAAGAAAAAGGCAATAAATAAACCCTAAACCGAAAATAGGGAAAATTATGAAAAGACCCCAAAAGTTTCTACAAATAACATAAAACTAGAAAAAGGCCCAAAAGTCCATCTAGATGACCCCGAATGGCCAAAAAACGGCCTTTGTCACGACGTAGCTGTGAGTCTTGCTCACTGGACGGTCTCAGGTCAACCCGTCAAATTTGAGCCCATTCTGACAACTTTTCAGTTTTTCCGATTCGGCCCCATGAACTTTTCCGATCAACTCCGATTGCCTTGAAACTTCTCTTGCAGCCTCTTGGACCTGCGTGGGCCCTCCTGAATATCTTCGTGGGCTAGCTCTGCATGACTCCTAACAACTCGCATGAGCCTACTACCATGCGGAGCGACCTCCCAGAAGGGATAGCTGAGACCTTCGATATCCATGGGCAGGTTGTGAAGTTGGTTCAGAGGTCGGTTAACGAGCTTGTAGCTCTTGACAGAGGTGTGAATGGCAAGATAACTCAACCTTGGGAAACTCCACGATTTTAGGAGCTGTTGGTGGGATTCCTCTGAAGGGGTCCGGATCCCGAATCTACGAGGAAACGAATCCGGAGTCCCAGGATTAATAAATAAAATTCTCACATAAAGAAGTTGAGAACGATACCTGATTTGAAGATTCAAAGATCTGTCTTGCGGAATGGATCTGGACGTCTTGATCTACTATGCAAAAGATCTTCTAATCCATTCCCTATCTGTCTGGGTGAACAGAAAGGAAAATAGAAGACTGGAGAATCTCTATAAGTGGAGTGGAGAAAAACAGACTGTCTGTAATTTTTCTATCTATAGAGAAAAATCACGTCTGTTCTAATTTTCTTAGGGTTTCTGAATAATTGTATTTCTTCTTGTTATTACCTTATTAATAAATAATCCTTTAATAACTAAATCAAAAATATGGGTTTTCCATGGGCCAACAACCCAACAATCCTTTTATTTAATTAAAGGTCTAATAATCATTCATTGGATCATGGACCCAACATAATTATTCTGGCCCTTTAGTTAAAGCCCAATATTTATTTTTATTCTTAGCCCATTAAATAATTAATCTCGTTGACCTAAGTCCAAATTAATTATAAGACTAATATCCGCTTCATTATTTTATTCAAGCTCAACAATAATTAATCTTATGGACTTAAGTCCAAATCAATTATAAGACTAAATAAAATAACTAATTTTATTCAAGCCCAAATAATTAATTTCAAGGATTAATTAAATCCTCAATTAATTATTAATGATATCTAGAATA
>JAOXNR010013531.1:0-29799 GCA_028571225.1 Parsonsia alboflavescens
TTTATTTATTTTAGGGTGCGCAGCCCAACCCTATTTGGATCGCCTCTTTTCATTTGTTAGATTATTTTAAAGAAAGAGTTAAAAAAGAACAAGTTGCCCGACTTTTAAAAATCGGACCTTTGGCCAAATGAACCCATCTACCCCACTAAATACCAAAAACTTTTACATAAATGGGCTCCTGCAGGTGTTATTCTAAAACAAAACATAATCTAGTATTGGGTTAGTATACTCTTTTAATCTTTTTATGATTTAATTATATCCCTTTTCCTTTTCTTTTTGCATGTTGATGAAGAAAATCAATGGATGTATATTTGATTAACTACTTAAAAAATTTTGTAAAAAAGTTGAACGCAGCTTCAGAAAGAAAGTGTCCTATAAGCTTTAGTGGTTGAGAAATATTGTACTATGTTATATTCATTAACGTAAAAAATGTTGTAAGTAGAAGAGAAAATAAAAGAATTATTCATGACTTAATGTAAAGAGAATTACTCTATAGGTTAAGGTTTGGACCACCGGTGGTATTTTTTAACACCGTTGGTCTTCAACAGTTCCACCCTTACATCTTTAAACTCCACCTTTATTCTTTCTTCTATTTTTAACGAACTTCCAACTTCCCCCACTTTGGTCAGTCAACTTCCTCTTGAAACTGGCACAAACTGGTACACTGATGCTCATAGTTTCATAATCATATCCCTCTTTGTCAAGGAGGGGAAAGGGCAGCCATGGTGAGTGATGGAAAAGCTACTCCCTTAGCTCACGTTTTTCTTCCTCTGTAAATGGGAGTTCTTCAGAAGACCTGGCTAGCTTCCCTTTTGTCGTAGCATTATGGGTTGCATTGAACCTTTGTATTATATACCTCTCTCTCTCTCTTCTGTTCCAAATAGTTGCACAGCGATAGTGAATCTTTAGAGCCAATAGAAGAAAAACAAACCTCGGCAATGTTAATAGCAGGATCCTTGATCAATTCAATAATATGCATGTTAATCGTACATAAACAAAACCAATACATGGTTGCATTATCCCCCCAAAAAATAAATTTCTGATTTATTCAACGCAATTGCCCTGGTTTTTTTATATAATCGCTGCATTGGAGGATAGTCATGAAATAAATAATATGCACAATATTATAAGTAATTTCCTATCAAAATTGATAGTATTATTTTCAACGTTCATCCCAATTTTAAAAACATGTCATGCCAAACTTACCTCGTTTGACAAGAAAAACCCGAAAAATTTCGTAAAAATAATAGAATGACTTTTAAACTCACCCCAATTTAAAAAACACATCATGCTTAACTTACCTACTTGACCAAAAAAACCCACAAAACTTTTACTAAAAGAAAAAACCCAACTCGTCTGACATTTAAGAACTAGTAAAGAATGGAAGAAGAAAAATTACCTATGGACATCCCAATTTTAAAAAAATGTCATGCCAAACTTAACTACTTGACAAGAAAAAACCACAAATTTTTGCTTAAAAGAAAAAAGCCAACTCGTTACCTATGGAGGAAGAAAATTACCTATGGAAGAAGAAAACTTACCTCATTCTCGGGTGGTTGTTGAACCTCTCACTCTCTTTTCTAATCCCACTTCCCGGCCATATCTAGTCCGCCCCTTGCGGAAATGATGTGATAATTTTGAGGCTCAAGATGAAAGATACGAAATGATTTCAATCAGGGGTTGGATTGACCAAAGACTATGGAAACAGGAGAATTTATCAAAGCAGTAGCTTTTACTCTCTACCCATAGTGCATGCACTAGGTGCTCGCAGAGATGAGAGGGGAGGAGATGAGGCTCCAATGTCAGTGTATTTGGAGTTGGACGGGTCAGGATTGCACCACCGGGTCGGTCACTGATGAATAGTCAAAAGAGAACTTCGTATTTAATGTGAAAAACAAATAAGAAGTAATAAATTAGAATGAAAACAACTGACATCCAGTAATAAGTTATAAAGTTATAATTTTAAGTAAAAAACTTATAATATGTATAGACGGAAAGTTTTCTTTTATTTTCCTGAATTATGATGTGATGAAAATTATTAATATTAATAGAAAATATAGTTTCTCCAGTAAAATTATTTAAGTAGTGTAGAATAAAGTTTAAGTAAAAAATGATTTGATTAAAAATTCATGTCAATCAATAATTCTTTTCATTTTTAAAGGAAAGTCTCCTTTTTATTGATTCTAAAAAGAATACAATATTGAAAAACAATTCCTTACACAGTATTTTGGGTAGCCCTAAAGAAACCAAGTAAAAACCTATAACCATTATTAACATAAATACAATTTTTTTTTAGGGTGGGCAGGCTAACCCTATTTGGATAGCCTCTTTTCACTTCTCAGATTGTTTTTAAAAAAAGTTCAATAAAACCAACTTACCCAACTTTTAAAAAATGGGCCTTTGTCCAAATGAACCAATCTACCCCACTAAATACCAAAAACTTTTACATAAATGGGTTAGAATACTCTTTTCACTCTTTTTATGATTTATTTAGATCCCTTTTTTATATTTGATTAACTACTTAAAAAATTTTGTAAAAAAGTTGAACAAGCTTCAGAAAGAAAGTATCCTGTAAGCTTTAGTGGTAGAGAAATATTGGAATATGTTATATTCATTAACTTAAAAAATGTTGTAAGTAGAAGGGAAAATTAAAAAATTATTCAAGACTTGATGTAAAGAAGAATTACACTATAGGTTAAAGGTTTGTACCACCGGTGCTCTGTAACGATTCCACCATTGCCATGTCAAACTCCACTTTTTTTCTCTCTCTCTGTTTTTAACAGACTCGCAACTTCCCCCACTTTGCTCCGTCGACTTCCTCTTGAAACTGGCACCAACTGGTACACTGATGCTCATAGTTCCATAATCATCTCCCTCTTTGTCAAGGAGGGGAAAGGGTAGCTATGGTGAGCGATGGTAAAGCTCCTCCCTGAGCTCACGTTTTCCTTCCTCTGTAAATGGGAGTTCTTCAGAAGACCTGGCTAGCTTCCGTTTTGTTGTTGCATTTTGGGTTGTATTGAACATTTGTATTATACACTTCTCTTTCTCTCTTCCGTTTCAAACCGTTGTACAGTGGTGGAGTATCATTAGAACCAGTAGAAGAAAAACATTCCTCGGTAATGTTGACAGCAGGTCCCTTTATCAACTCAATAATATCCATGTTAATCGTAAGTAAGGCAAACCAATACATGGTTGCATTATCCCCCAAAAAAAAATTTTCTAATTTATCCAACGTGATTGCTGTAGTTGATTTGGAGGATTGTCATGAAATATATATATATGCACAATATTATTAGTTGATAGTGATCAAGGAGCTACCTTAACTTTGAAGAACTCATGCAATCTACCAAGTGGAGATATTAGAAGATTCAAGTCACTGGGCATGAAGTATGGAGTTCTACTCTTCAAGTGCAAGCTTAAAGATGGAGATTCAAGAAGGAAATCAAAGTTTGAATTGAAGTATTTCAAAATGAAGAAGTGGATTCATGCCTATAAACACTTATACTTCAAGTATAAGAATGATACTTTGAAGATTAAGAAGACAAAGATGACATTGATGCAAATCAAGGAAGATCAACTTGAAGACGATGCCATGTTCCATGAAGTTAGGTTTGTAGAAGAGGACCACATTGAAGAGCCTTGGATTGTAATCAAAGTGGGAAACTTATTTGAAGAGTTTGGAGGCTTGGAAATGAGCTTTAAAGACCCTAGTCCAACTCTACAAAGAGTGCAAATTGAAGGAAAGATGAAGCATGGAACAAAGGGTGAAAGAAGAACAAGTAAAGTTGGAGCAGAGCCCACCCGGTGCCGGATCCCAGAGAGGCTGCATTTTGTTGGAGTTTCGGTTCCCATCTGGTGCACCATTCGGAGTCGGACAGGTATCGGGTCAGCCAACCATATTGTTGTCTTCTTTAAATTTTAATGCTTTCTTCTTGTTATTTTTGATATGTTTCAAGGATAGTTAAGTACTTATACCCCTAGCATGAAATTGTTAGGTAATTTTAGGGTTTAGAACTATAAATACTCTCTTCATTTGTCATTTTAAACAAATTCCTGATTTTATCAAATTAAAGAATCCTTTGGGATCAAACTTGTTCTTTCATTTGCGTTCTTCATAGAATCTCTCAGGGTTCTTGAACAACTACTCTAGGGCTTTTCATCACTCTAGTTAGGGTGTTGATTTGTCTATTTGTCTAACAACATCAAGACAATGGTTGATGGTTCAAAAATATCATAGGTCATTGTATTAACTTGAACCTCTAGGTGAGTCTTGGGTGAAATCTTTCAAGTTGGTGTGTTTTTATTGAAATCCATTTCAAAGAAATCACATCATCGTTTCATATAAGAGCCAGGTTCTTCATCTTGAGGTTTACCTATCTTTATTTGCTTTCTTTGTTTAAGTGTTTAAGGTCATTTTGATTTCTTGAAATCTATGATCTTTTTTTGTGATTTGTTTCCTCTACATATACCCTAGTATCTTCTTGTGATGCGTTGTGTTTGATGGAATTGAGCCTAAGACCAAAAACTAAGGCTAAATTCTATATGTTGAGTTTGTTCATCTGTCTCTACAAAAAGAAGAAGAAGAAGAGGAAGAAGAGTTATTGTTCTTGAAAATTCAAAAAAAAAAAAAAACCCCCCGCACAAAGAGAAAGAAAGAAAGTGACAAAGTTGAATGCTAGAGTGAGATTTCTTGTTGAATTCCATTGAAATTGATTGTGTTGAAGTTGAATTGAAGTTCTATTGTGATTGAATTGTCTATTATCTATCACATTTGAAATCAAGGGAATTAGGTTTGTTGAATTTATTAACAAATTGAATCACGTTGTCATTGCCCTAAAGGTGTTTGAAAAGATGCCTCTATGAAATTTTCTTTGAACTCCAAGAATTTGATCAATAGTTTTCATCTTAAATCTACCTAATCTTTGAAACTCTATCTCTTTGGTTCTTGATTGTTGCTCATTTGTTGATTGATTGAATTGAGTGGTGTGGTTTACTTGGCATCTTTGCTTGAAGTGATTGCATTGCCCAATTGAGTTGGTTAAGAACTTGAAAGAGAGTTAGAGTGGAAAAAGGCTTCAGGGGGATTAGTTCATTAGATCGAGAAAGAGCCAATGGAAGGTGTGATACACCAGTGATAGGTGAGGTTCAATATTCCCTGATTTTTTTCTTGTTTTTCTTTATATGTAAATCATGACTGGAGGAGCATCTTCATCATCTGAAGTATCACATATTGTAAGGAATGATATGGACACTTGTATGGCTACACTTATGGAGAAAATCGATGAGATAACCATGAACTTGAGACAAATGAATACAAGGGTTGAGAACTTTGAAAGAAGGGTAGATGAACACCAATCAAATCCTCTTAGACATCATGTGAAAAAAGGGAGAAGAAGAGGAGAATCTCTACCTAGTTCTTCTAAGGAGTATACATCACATAGACGAGTTGATAGAAGAAATTATCAAGTGAATCCATTTAGAATTAGACATGAGCAAATGAAGTATGATGATGATGACTATTATGGCTATAATATTGATGAGAGGCCAAGGAGGGATAGGTTCGTATCTATTACTCAAGGTTCCATGAGTGTTGGGGACTACTTGAAACTAATGCAGTTAGCCATGAAGGGTACTAAAATTAAAAATAATAGAGCAGCTCCAATGGCTATATTTCTCAAAGGGTTGAGAAAGGAGATAAATGAAAGAGTAGAACCACAACTTTTTATTGATCTTGAGGAAATGGTACAAATGGCCATCTAAGTTGAAAGAAACTTGGAGAAAAGGAAGTCATCAAATGGAAGATTTTATGAAAGCTCAAGTCATGTCACTTCTTCAGCAACTAAGTGCAATGAAGATGGCCATAAAACTTCTTATTATCCAACATGGGAGAGCTTGGAGCCTAATAATGAAGACACCACAAATACCAATGAAGTTAAGGTGAAATGGGTCTTCAAGAAATTGTGGGAAATAAGCAAGTCTAAGAGATCTCAAGTGAAGTAAAGAAAGAAAAAGAAAATGAGAGTGAAGTTGAATGGAAAAATGAGAGCGAACTTGAGAGAGAAAAGAAAAGAATGAAATTGAAAGAAAGGAGATGAGAGAAGAAAAGGAGAGCTTATTGGCACAAGAAGGAAAGAATGAGAGTGCTTTGGAGAGGTAAAAAGATATATTTATTCCTACTTCTAACATTAATCATTCTTTTTCTAGTGTTACCTAGTCTAGGATGCAAGACTTTGAAGGCTTTATCAAGTTGAAGGAAGGCAAGGACAACATGGTAATGAATGCTATGTTAATGTGGTACACTCTTATATCTACATTTGGTAATAGATTGTTGAATGGTGAGCATATAAATATGTTTTCTATGATTAAGTATGATTGTGGAAATGCTTATGATGTTCATAAGCAACATGCCATTGTTGAAATTCTTGAGCATAATAATTTCTTGTTTAGAGAAAGTAAATCTTATACTTCTATAAGTCTTGTTAAAGCTTTCATGGATTTTGAGTTTGTGAAGGAGTCATATGTGATTGAATGTGGTTCTAGAAATCAGATTCATGCATGTGGAAGTAAGTTGTATATCTCTAAGTGCTTTTTGAATGAAATGCTAGATCGTAAGCTCGTTAGGAAATTATTTGTGGATGAGCATGCTTGTGATTATCTGCTTAATGTCTCTAGACAAGTTATATATGGTGAATTCTATGAGCATATTAATTCTTTGATGGAGAAAATGCTTTGTTTATGCCTATGAATTCTATATATTACTTGTTCGCTATTTTGTTTCATAGAAACAACTTGGAGATATATTCTTGTGAATGGAATTACTTGAACTTCTTTTGGAAGTTTATCTTTGGGACGGACATGAATGGAACTTCGAAGTTCGTTTTAGATGATCAAGTATTGCGGATCTTTGATGTTATATTTCTAGGTAACAATTTATATCTTTGTGGTCTAGTGTGCATCTTCATTGTTGACTCTAAATTCTTATTAATCTTGATTGAGATGTGCTCCATTGTGATGCATATGAAGGAAAATTCATTCTTATTTATGATAATTGCTTGTTGGAGATTAACGATGAAGCATGTCATGTTAAGCGGTTGACTTTAGTTGAAATTTTGAAGTTTCATGACTTATATACAACATGAATGCTTGGATTCCATATTTTCTTGAGGTTCTTAGATTCAAAGCTTCTGATGTTCATGGTAATATGCTTAGAATTGGTATCTTATGTGTTCTTGATTGTTCCAAGCATGATTTCTTTGAGTTGTTGAATCTTGAGAATCATGAAGTTGATTTGTTGAGATATGTAAGTCCTAGAACCTTGAATGTCTTGTTTAAAAAGCATGTCTTAGGATTACATATGAAAAAGAATCCTATGATGGTTGGAGCATTTTTGTTTATATCATGTGAAAAGATTATTTTTTATGAGAAGTTGATCTTTAATGAAGTTGAACTTTATGAGGATAAAATCAATGTGTTTGCTATGTGCTTAATCTCTATTTGGCATGATTGGTCGAACTACATGATGTCACAGTTTGAGTTTTATGCCAAGAATAGAGATATGTTGAGATTTTGGATTTTTAGAAGAGCATAATGCTATCCATCTTGATGAAAGTTTGGATCCTAGCATCTGTGAGGGATATTTTCTTATTCATTTCACACATATGTTTGATGTTTTTGATGGAAGGCATGTAAATGCTATGTTAAGGGATTGTTTCTTGAGCTTAATAATTATGAATTCAAGGTTTAGAGAACCTTCATATCATGCTATATGGGGTCATAGACCAATGGAATTTATGTCTTGTGCTTTGAATGATAGAATTTGGTTTCCTGATTGTGTTAATTGGCTTGTATTCCTTGTCTATGATTTTTCTTCTAATGAGTTTCTTGTAGTGGAGATGGAATACATATCAATAAAGGAGAAACCACCACCTTCAAAGAAGGGTATGGTAAGGCATTTTTAGCTTCCATGAAGGATGACTTGAAGTTATTTGGTAAGTATTCTTTTGATTCTCCAAACCATGTTAGTGATCATTCTCTTTTCTATGTAGGACTTCAAGATTCAAGGATGAATCCTTTTGAGGTGTGGGGGAATGATAGGGATCAAGGAGTTACTTTAACTTTGAAGAACTCATGGAATCAGGCAAGTGGAGATATTGGAAGATTCAAGTCACTTGGCATGAGTATGGAGTTCTACTCTTCAAGTGCAAGGTTAAAGATGGAGATTCAAGAAGGAAATCAAAGAATGAATTGAAGAATTTCAAAATGAAGAAATTGATTTGTGCATATAATGTCTATACTTCAAGTATAAGAATGACACTTTGAAGATTAAGAAAAGAAAGATGACATTGATGCAAATCAAGGAACATCAACTTGAAGACGATGCCATGTTCCATGAAGTTAAGTTTGTAGATGAGGACCAAATTGCAGAGCCTTGGATTGTAATCAAAGTAGAAAACTTATTTGAAGAGTTTGGAGGGTAGGAATTGAGCTTTAAAGAGCCTAGTCCAAGTCTACAAAGAGTGCAAATTAAAGGAAAAACGAAGCATGGAACAAAGGGTGAAAGAAGAACAAGTAAAGCCGGAGCAGAGGCCAACTGGCGCCTGATGGAATGAATCAGGTGCCGGATCCCAAAGATTGTGTATTTGGTTGGAGTTCCAGTGGCCATCCGGTGCACCATCCAGCTTCGGACAAGCATCGGGTTAGCCAACCATATTGTTGTTTTCTTTGAATTTTAATGCTTTCTTCTTGTCATTTTTGATATGTTTTTCTAGGGTAGTTAAGTGCTTACACCCCTAGCTTGAATTGTTAGGTTATTTTAGGGTTTAGAACTATAAATACTCTCTTCATTTGTCATTTAAGCAAATTCCACAAACATGATTTTATCAAATTAATTGAGATCGAACTTGTTCTTTCATGATTGTTCTTCATAGAATCTCTTAGGGTTCTTGAACAACTACTCGAGGGCTTTTCATCACTTTGGTTAGGGTGTTGATTTGTCTGCCAATATCAAGACAGTGGTTGATGATTGAAAAAACGTCATAGATCATTGTACTAACTTGAACCTCTAAGTGGGTCTTAGGTGAAATATTTGAAGTTGGTGTGTTTTTAATGAAACGCATATCAAAGAAATCACTTCATTTGTAATTTCTTGTCAAAATTAATAGTATGATTTTTAACTATCATCCCAATTTTAGAAACATGTCATGCCAAACTTACCTCAATTAACAAGAAAAAAACCAAAAGTTTTCTCAAAAATAATAGCATGACCTTTAACCTCATCCCAATTTAAAAATAATGCAATGCCAGGCTTATCTACATGACAAAAGAAACCCACAAATTTTTACTGAAAGAAAAAACCCAACTCGTCTGACATTTAAGAACTGGGAAAGAATGGAAGAAGAAAACTTACGTGAGGACATCCCAATTTAAAAAACATGTCATGCCAAACATACCTACTTGACAAGAAAAAATTACAAATTTTAGCTTAAAAGAAAAAATCCAGATCGTTACATATGGAGGAAGAAAATTACCTATGGAAGAAGAAAACTCACATCATTCTCGGGTGGTTGTTGAACCTGTCCCCCTCTTCCTCTTGTAATCCTCTTCTCAGCCATATCCAGTCCACCTCGGTCATGATGTGATAATTTTGAGGCTCAAGTTGAAAGAGACGAAATGATTTCAATCACGGATTGGATTGAATCAAAGACTTAGGAAATAGGAGAAATTATCAATGCAATAGCTTTTACTCTCTATCCATAGGACATGCACTAGTTGCTCGCTTAGACGAGAGAGGAGGAGATGAGACTTTGATGTCAATGTATTTGGTGTTAGTGTCAGAACTACACCGGGCCAGGTCAATGATCGATAGACAAAAGAGAACTTTTTATTTAATGTGAAAAACAAACAAGTAATAAATTAAACTGACATCTAATAATAAGTTAAAATTATAATATAAAACATTTATCAAATAAGTATCATATATATATATATATGTGTGTATAAAGATAATAAAAAAATTTTCATTTTTTTCTTGAATTATGATGTGATATCAATTATTAAAATTAATAGAAAAAATAGTTTCTCAAGTAAAATTTTTAAAGTAGTGTAGAATGAAGTTTAATTATAAAATGATTTGATTAAAAATTGTTTTTCATTTTTAAAGGAAAGTTTCTCCTTTTTATTTATTCTAAAAGGAATACACCATTGAAAAAGAATGCGTCACACAATATTTTTGATAGACCTAAAGAAACAAAGTAAAAAGCTAATAATACCATTACTAACATAAATACTTATATTATATTTTTTTTTCTGGGCGGGCAACCCAATCCTAATTGGATAGTCTCTTCTCACTTCTCATATATATATATATATATATATATATGAACATTGGATGTAATTTTTTCTGAAACAAAACATAGTATCGTACTGGGTTAGAATACTGTTTTACTCTGTTTATGATTTAATTATATCTTTTTTTTTTCCTTGTTGATGAAGAAAATCAATGGAAGTATATTTGATTAACTACTTAAAAAATTTTGCAAAAAAATTGAACAGGCTTCAGAAAGAAGGTGTCCTGTAAGCTTTAGTGGTTGAGAAATATTGTAATATGTTATATTCATTAACTTAAAAAATGTTGTAAGTAGGAGGGAAAATTTGAAATTATTCAAGACTTAACGTAAAGAAGCATTATTCTACAGGTTCAAGGTTTGTACCATCGGTGGTCTTCAACAGTTCCACCCTTGCATCTTCTGCAGAAAAGAAAAGTCTGCAGAAAAGATATTCATTTTATTTCACATCAAAGACTTAATATCTCATAGAGATATATATATAGAAGTTTAGACTTAAACTTCTTCCTACAAATATGGTAACACAATATTCACAATTAAGAAAACGATTCCCTAATCTAATTCCTTAATCAGCTCACGCCAACACTCCCCCTCAAGTGGGTGAAAAAATGTCTTTGATACCCAACTTGACAAGTGAGCAATGAATTTCTCTACTTGACACAGCCTTTGTCAATATATTAGCTAACTAGTCTTCAGACTTGACAAATGGTAACTGAATCACTTTTCCATCCAAATTCTCTTTAATGAAGTGTCTGTCAATCTCCACATGTATGGTTCTATCATGCTGAACTGGATTACGAGCAATGTCTATGGCTGCTTTATTATCACAAAACAATTTGATTTCCAAACCTAGTGGATACCCGAGCTCGGTTAGCAGTTTTCGAAGCCATAAAAGTTCACACAACCCCTGTGCTACACCTCTAAATTCAGCTTTTGCACTAGACCGGGCTACAACCTTTTATTTCTTACTTCTCTATGCAACGAGGTAGCCTCCCACAAATGTAAGATATCCTGATGTAGACCTCCTGTTTGTCACACTTCCAACGCAATTTGCATTTGTGTAACCTTCTACTTCAAGGTGGCCATTCTTTGCAAATAGCAACCCCTTTCCAGGGGCTGACTTCAAATATCGAATGCCCAACATAGCACTCATATGATCCTCACTAGGTGCATGCATGAACTGACTCGCCACACTTACTGCATGAGCAATATCATGACATGTATGCGATAAATAAATCAATCGGCCTACTAACCTTTGGTATTTCTCTTTGTTAGTAGGCGTCTGATCAGGGTACTCTCCAAGCTTACAGTTTTGCACCATAGGAGTGTCTGCAGGCTTGTAATCTAGCATACCTTTGGTATTTCTCTTTATGAGTGGGCGTCTGATTAGGGTACTCTCCAAGCTTACAATTTTGCACCATAGGAATGTTTGCAGGCTTGCAATCTGGAATTCCCACTTTGTTTAAAGATCAAGAACATACTTTCGTTGAGAGAAGTAAATCCCTTCCTTCAACCTACTCGATTCCTAGAAAATATTTCTGACCTCCCAAGTTCTTCATCTCAAACTCCCTAGATAATAATTCCTGCAATTTCATAATCTCTGCATTATCATTGCTTGTGATAATCATGTCGTCTACATATATGATAAGAGCTGTCATCCTTCCTTGAGCACCTTTTAAGAACAAAGTATGATCTAAATTACTTTGGGAGTATCCATACCTTCTCAGAGCTAAAGCAACCAAACCATGCACGAGGGGACTGCTTCATCCCATACAATGATCTTTCCAGCTTACACACCCTGTTCGGCTGATTCAAGGCATGATTCCCGAGGCGACTGGTCCGAGCTCGGATCGGGCTCAAATTTGATCGGGTGACCCAAAACTACCCAACGATCAAAAGTCACTGCTATGCTATGATGCAAGGTGTTTTTAGGCCATCCAAAGTCATCTTGATGGAGTTTTGTTCATTTTTCTGTTTTCAATGGCATGGTCATAATTTTTCAGTTTTTAAGTGGCAGTTTCATAATTTACTCTTTTCTAGGGGTATTTTTGCAATTTCCTTACTTTTCCATTCCGATTAGGTTTAGGGTTTGTTTTTGGCTTTAAATATTTTGTTTCTTATTATTTTCGACAGCTTTGATTAATTAAAAATTTTTGACTTTGGCCATTTTCCCGAAAACTTGTGTGTTTTTGAAGAATTTTCCAACTTTTCTTCTGTTTAGCCATTCTTTTCGACATTTTTCTTGGTATCAGAGCCTCAGGTTGCTAAAATCAATGGCTAAGCAGATTCGTGGAGGTTGTGGACGGTGTCGTGCTGGAAGGGGACGTGAAGTTGTTCTTGAGGAAGACAAACCGCCTCGTCAACGAGACCTATAGGAAGTCAAGAACGAAAACACGGAACAAAGAAGGCGAATCCAGGAATTGGATCGCCAACTGGAGGAGGCGTGGTTGGATGTTCAGTCTGAGGAGGGTGTGGAATCGGAGATTGAATCCGATGATGTGGAGGAAGATGACAATCCGTTTGCGGCATTGAACCAAGGGCTACAAAACTGACCGGAACCACCTGGCTGACAACCGTCTTCTTTCCAACATTTCGGCATGAAAATCGAGATTCCCGATTTTGAAGGTAGGGCGCATCCTGATGAATTTTTAGATTGGTTACATATGGTGGAGAGGATTTTCGATCTTCGAGATTTGATGGAAGAATAGAAGGTTAAGATCGTGGTGATGAAATTGCAGAAACATGCTTCGATTTGGTGGGAGCAAGTTAAGAAGGAACGCACCAGAGAGGGAAATTCGAAAATTTTGACTTGGGAAAAGATGAAGGAACTGCTGTGAAAAAAGTTCATGCCGGTACACTATCGGCAAGAGGCATTTATTGATTATCATTCCATTCGGCAGTGGGAGTTATTAGTTGAGCAATACATCGCGGAGTTTGATCGGCTACGCATGCGGTGCGACGTTGTCGAAGAAGAGAAGCAGACGGTGGCACGATTTTTATCAAGGCTAAAATTCGAGATTGCTGATGTGTTTCAACTACAACAATTTTAGAGGTATGAAGATGTTTGTAGATTGGCCTTGAAGGTCGAATGGCAGCTTAGGCAGAAGGGCGGTAGTTTGGGCTCTAGGGTTCGGAGTTGATTCCAGAACAAACCTAGCAGGGAATCATCATCTTCAGGGGCGGTAGCAGTGAATAAGAGTGAAAAGGGCAAGGTGGGGATCAAGGACAGTCCGCAGGGCCGAACCAACAAAGATGCGGCCACGGGGGCGACGGTCAAGTGGTGTTTTAAGTGATAGGGTTTTGGGCACTTTGTCGCGGACTGCCTAAACAGGCAGTTCGTGACTCTCAATGAGGAGTTGCTGGAGCCAAGTTTCGACGAGGACGAAGAGGACGTGCAAAATGAAGAGGAGGTTGTATATGCAGATTCAAGAGAATGCCTGATGATTCGATGATTGCTAAGTCTGGCAACCGAAGACGAGTCTTGGCCATGACATAACATCTTCCGAGGATGGAGACGGTAAAGGCTCTATTGTCTAGGGCTGATTTCCGAGAGGAGGAGATCAAGGTGACGGAGATTTTTGTCTTGGTTGTTATGGAGCAAAACGAAGATCATTCCGAGTTTCCCGAGGAGATTATTCCTTTGTTGCAGGAATTTGCCAATGTAATGCCAGAGGAGATGCCTTTAGGACTACCACCTATAAGGGGTATTCAACATTGTATAGACTTCATGCCGAGAGTTGCAATTTCTCATAAGGCAGCCTATTGTATGAGTCCGCAACAGCATGAAGAGTTACAAAGGCAGGTGTGGGAGTTGATGGAAAAGGGGGTTGTTCGAGAGAGTATGAGTCCTTGTGCAGTACCTGCATTACTGGTGCCGAAGAAAGATGGTTCGTGGTGGATGTGCATTGACAGTCCGGCGGTGAATAAGATTACCATCAGGTGTAGATTCCCAATTCCCCGATTTGATGACTTGATTGATCAACTGCATGGGGCGTCTATCTTTTCGAAGATAGATTTAAGGAGCGGATATCATCAAATTAGGGTTCGACTAGGAGATGAGTGGAAGACTGCGTTTAAAACTCGAGATAGGCTGTACGAGTGGATGGTCATGCCGTTTGGATTGTCCAATGTGCCCAGCACTTTCATGCCATTGATGAACCAGGTGCTTCGTCCGTTCATTAGGTGATTTGTGGTGGTGTATTTCCACGACATTTAGATTTTTAGTGGTTTGGTTGGGCAGCATTTACAACATTTGAGAGAGATATTTGAGGCGCCAAGGGAGTAGCAGTTGTTCGCGAATTTGAAGAAGTGTCACTTTCTAACAAATCAAGTGACGTTTTTCGGGTATGTAGTGTCGGGTGAAGGTATTTAGATGGATCCTGCAGAAGTGGAGGCGATTTTGAATTGGGAGACACCGAAGACAATGTTTGATGTCCGAAGTTTCCATGGACTGGCATCCTTCTATAGGCGATTTATCCGAGGTTTCAGTTCTATCATTGCACCATTGACGGATTGTTTGAAACGAAATCGGTTCAAATGGACTATCGAGGCAGATGCGGCTTTCAAATTACTAAAACAAAAGGTAACCGAAGCTCCAGTTTTAGTATTGCTTGACTTTTTTGAAATTGTTGAAGTACATTGTGAGGAATTGTCGAAGTATTACCTATTTTAGTATTACCTGACTTTTTTGATATTGTCGAAGTATATTGTGATGCTTCAGGAGTGGGAATTGGAGGAGTTTTGAGTTAGCGTGGCAGGCCGGTAGCTTTCTTCAGTGAGAAGCTTAATGAGGCAAAACAACAGTATTCCACATATGATAAGGAGTTTTATGCAATTGTGTGGAGTTTGGAGCATTGGAGGCATTATCTAGTGTCCAAGGAGTTTGTCTTGTTTTCGGATCATAAAGCATTGAAGTTCATAAATGGACAGCATAAATTGAATGCAAGACATGCGAAGTGGGTGGAGTTCTTGCAAGCGTTCAGTTTCTCCAATCAACACAAGGTGTGCGTACTAAATCGAGTGGCCGATGCATTGAGCAGGAGGCATACCTTGTTGAATATAATGCAGGTCCAGGTAGTCGAATTTGATTTGTTTTCTAACTTGTATAGAGATGATTCGAAGTTCAAGGGTGTTTGGGAGAAGTGTCAGACGAGACCACCGCAACTGTTCATGATTCAGGATAGATTTCTTTTTCGGGGGAATCGGTTGTGTGTTCCTAATTGCTCGTTGAGGGCAGCCATCGTGGATGAGTGTCATGCCGGAGGGTTAGCCGAACATTTTAGAATTGACAAGATGTTGGCATTGGTGCGGGAAGATTTTTACTGGCCTAGAATGGAGCAGGACATGATTCGATGTGTTCAATGACGCAAAATCTGTCATATTGCTAAAACTAAGAGTAGCAATGCCCTATTGTACTTGCCATTACCTGTTCCGTTGGCATCTTGGGAAGATATCAGTGTCAATTTTGTTTTGGGACTACCAAGCACGCAAAGGAACAAGTATTCGATTATGGTAGTGGTCGATAGATTCTCGAAGGAGGCACGTTTTGTTCCCTGCAACAAAACGTTTGATGCATCGCAAGTGGCTAGGTTGTTTTTTGTACGAAATTGTCAAATTACATGGAATACCAAAGTCAATCACCTCTGACAGAGATGTGAAATTTGTTAGTCATTTTTTGCAAACTCTTTGGAGGCATTTGGGCACCAAATTGCAGTTTAGCTCTTCTCATCTCCCTCAAAAGGACGGACAAATGGAGATCGTGAATAGAAGCTTGGGGAATCTGCTGTGAAGTTTACTAGGAGACAAGCCACGGCAGTGGGACTTAGTGCTAACACAGGCCGAATTTGCCTACAACCGTTCAGTAAACCGGATGGGGAAGAGTCTGTTTGAGATTGTGTATAGATGCAATCTAGCTACTCCATTAGATCTTAATTCGTTACCCGTCCACCACCAGTTCAGTTCGGATGCAGAGGAGCATGCTCAGCAGATCAAGGAGTTGCATTCCCAAGTCCGTGATTGGATTAATCAGCAGAACTTACAACACAAACAAAGGGTCGACAAGCATCAGAAGAAGGCAGTATTCAAGAAGGGCGAGCTAGTTTGGATTCCTTTGAGGAAGGACAGATTTCCGACAGACAGATTTGGGAAATTGCAACCGCGTGTAGATGGGCCATTCAAGGTATTGGAGCAGATTAATGACAATGCATACCAGATTGATTTGCTAGGCAACTACAATGTGTCAGGTACTTTCAATGTAATTGACTTGTCACCTTTCTAGTCCGGGGATGAGGATGGTTTTGCTAATGATGTTGCATGCGAGGACGAGTCAGATTCGAGTTCGAATCTTTTCTTAGACGGGGAGGATGATGTCGGGCATGATTCCCAAGCTGACTAGTCTAAGCTTGGATCGGACTCAAATTTGACCGGGTGACCTGAAACGGCCCAACGATCAAAAGTCACTACAATGCTGTGGTGCAAGGCATTTTTCGGCCATCTGGAGTCGTCTTGATGGAGTTTTCGGCATTTTTCTGTTTTCAGTGGCATTGTCGTAATTTTTCAGTTTTTAAGTGGCAATTTCATAATTTAATGTTTTCTAGGAATATTTTTGCAATTATATTTAAGGTTATATTTAAGGTTTGTTTTGGCTTTAAATATTTCGTTTCTCATTGTTTTCGATAGTTTTGATTAAATAAAAATTTTCGACTTTGGTCGTTTTCCCGGAAACTTGTGTGTTTTCGAAGAATTTTTCAGCTTTTCTTCTATTTAGCCATTCTTTTTGACATTGTTCTTGCATTAGTCTGGACAGCCTTTTGGTAGACACATAGTCTACAATATAATATCGAGACCGGTGGTCCTCTACATCCAGAGAATATCGATTGGGTGGTTTATCCCTATTATGCCTATCGAGTAGCTTATAACTAGTAAGCATATCAGTATCTTCAAAAGAATCAAGGTAGAAGTACTTACATCATGTACATTCTCAAGAGCTTGGAGTGGTACTAAAGAGGGTGAAGAGGGCGAAGACAAGGAGGGCTATTGCAGCTGTGCATCTGTTGACACCTGTTCGGACCCATGTAATAATTCAATGCTTATCTCACTATCGTGAGGCAGTAGTTCAAAATCTTCAGCCTTAGAACCGCGTTTTTCAAAATCTTCAGCCTCAGAATCGTGTTGTTCGCACCCATCCGTCGCTCCTGCAATCTCAACCTTCCACCAATGCCTAGTTCTACATCTAGTCTCCATCGGAACGGGACATCAGGGTTAAGGAGAGGAGGACTCCATCTCGCTAAATGTTACATCCATGTGCGCTTCCCGAGAAGATCATAGCATCGATACCTTTTCTGAGAAGGTCCATAACTAAGAAACACACACTTGACAGCACAAGGGTCTGCTGATTTTTGTGAAGATGGAGATAAGCGACACACCTAAACACCTTTGGAGGCAATGTATGAACCGAAGGAAGAGACATAGGCGGCAAGTGCTTGCAGTGGTGTGCGATAACTCAGGATGAGGGAAGGCATGTGGTTTAACAAATAAGCAGCTGTGACGACGGTAGAATCCCAAAAATGATGGGGAACATGGCCACCCTCCAACAGTGCTCTAATGGTTTCAAGAAGATGGCGATTCTTGAGCTCAGCAACACCATTCTACTGAGGAGTCTAGGGGCAAGAAGTTTCATGTAACAAACCATGTTCCTGAAAATAAGTGGCAAGAGGTTTACTTAAGTATTCGCCACCACTATCAGACCGGAGAACCTGAAGTTTGGCTCCAAACTGAGTTTGAATCATATGGTGGAAGGTTTGAAAGATAGCTTCAGCCTTATTCTTATGTTTCATCAAATATAGCCAACTCATACGTGTGCAATCGTCAACAAAGATGATAAACCATCGAAACCTAAATACAGTAGTAATAATAGACGCACCCCATACATTAGAATGAATTAAGGAAAAAGGAGTAGAATTGATATTCAAACTGGGAGGAAAATTGGTGAGATGGCCCTTTGCCAAAATACATGTATCACACTGAAAACTAGAGTTCGATAAACTATGAAATAATTTGGAAAATGAATGCAGTAAATACCCGAAGGATAGGTGACCTAAACGACCATACCATAACCAAAGTTCCTTCTCTTGAGCTAGCTGTCCACGAGAATGATAGGTCCGTCCAGTAGTAATTTCATCCACGAAATACAACCCCGCCCTCTTAGTACCACGCCCAATAATCCCCTTCATGAGAATGTCCTGAAACAGGCAAAAATCAGGGTACATAAGCACAACACAGTTTAACTCATCAGTAAGTTGTCCAACTGATAACAGACGCTTAGACAATGTAGGAACAAGTAAGGTATGAGATAGAGAGAGAGAAGGCGTGACAGACACATGCCCAGCAGCCATCACAGGAAAGCTATGCCCATTGGCATCGTAAATATGATCTCGACGTGGTGTGGTAGATGTAATAAGGTCACCAGATTCCAGAGTCATATGAGCAGTAGCACCAAAATCATATCCACCCATGATGACCATCGCCATGTCCATTAGCAAAGATAAACCCAAAATTACCTTCAAGAGATTCGGCATTAGCAGGTTCAGGCTCCTTGGGAATTAATGACAAGCCATTAGTCACAAAGGAAGCCTGCCCTTCATTTCGCCCCTTCTATGAGCATGGTTTCTTCTTCTTGCTTTGAAAATCATCCCACTAGTCCAGACAACCATGCAGTTTAAAGCAAGATTTTGCTGTATGTTTAGGATTCCCACAGTGAGAGCACCCCTCAGATTGAATTGGCATACCAGGGCGAGGACGAGTTCCCGGGGCAGAAGGCACTAACTGGAGGCGAGGATCACCCTTGCATCACAATGACACCATGGCAAAACCAGAGGTGACCTCAACGGGAGTGGAGAGCATGACAGATTGGCACATATCTTCTCGCCTCACCTGTGCATAAGCTTGCTCGATAGTAGGGAATGGATCCATCTTTAGAACATCAACACGAACATTATCCAGGCAATCATCAAGACAGTCTAGAAAGATATAAACTTGATCTTCATGGGCAATGGCATTTCACCTCAGAATGTCGATTGGACATTGCATATGATTAGGACGTCGGAAATCAATCTCACGCCAAAGCCCTTGAAGATCTTATATTTGGGAGGTGTCGGATCCATCAAAAAAGGCCGTTGCCACAGCATCCCATATGGCTTTTGCAGTACGAAACCGAATAAAGTTTGGGATGAAGGCTGGGTCCATAGAATTGATAAGCCAACCTTTCACCGTAGAATCATCAATCTTCCATTGTTCTGAAAACGGATCAATAGGAGGGTGCTCAGGAGAACAACCATTCAAATACCACAATTTGTTGTTGCCCAAGACATACATCTGAACAAGTTGGGACCATACGCCATAATTTTTGCCATCAAGCTTGATAGCAATTGGTGCAGCAGGAGGGTCAATGCGCGGTGGAGCAGCCTGCTGGGTCAAGAGCTGCTTCATCGCAGTAGTTAGGTCTGCCAGAATGGCAGTAGCAGAGGTACTAGCATCCGCTTGGTTAGTTGCAACGATCCACTGATTGTCGGCCATGAGATAAGGTTCGCAAAAGCAGGCCAGACGGTGTAACAGAGGAAGAAAAGAAAAGTCTACGGAAAAGACATTTATTCTATTTCACATCAAAGACTTAATATCTCATAGAGATATGTATATACAAGTTTTGACCTAAATTTCCTCCAACAAATATGGTAACACAATATTCACAATTAAGAAAACGATTTTCTAATCTAATATGGTAATTCCTTGGTCAGTTCATGCCAACATCTTCAAACTCCACTTTTTAAGTAGCCTTTCAATTTTCCCCACATTGGTCTGTCGACTTCCTCTTCAAACTGATACCTACTGGTACACTGATGCTCATCGATCCACAATTATCCCCCTCTTTGTCAAGGTAGGGAAAGGGCAGTTGTGGTGAGCCATGGTTAAAGCTGCTCCATCAACTAATAAGCTGCGAATGTTTCGTGTAGGAAAACTTTAAAATTAAAAAAAAAAAAAAAAAGTAGTACCGAATGAAAATGTTTTTGATTGTTAGCCATGCACAAAATAAAACGGACTAAGGAAAACTCTACTTCCTCCATTTTAGTTTATTATGTATCTTTTTGGTTTTTTAATATAGTATTCACCTGTATCTCTTTTCCATAATCACTATTCTCCTAATAGTAAATAGTGACATTTTAGAAAAAGAATCTTCAAAATTAGATTGTTTTAGACTTTTAAATTTATTTCATAATATGTCGCTTCACAAAATTTTATGAATATTTATTAAACTTTTTCCCTTCTTACCTTATGATTATTTCTTACTTTAATTTCCTAGGTAGTTTGATTGAGGGTGTTTTTCATACTTTAACTAAATCATTGTATTGTTTTTTATATTATTAATACGTGTGGAAAGGCTTAAAACGACCTATATCATGAATCAGATGGAATACTCTCCTCTTCAATAAATAAGTAAAAATGAGATATTTAATTATAGATAAAAGAAATTCATAATTATTTTAATTTTAATAAAATAGTAGCTGACAACATGATGGAAGTAGTATAATTAATTGTCAGCCACACACATTAAAACGGACGCAAAACTAGTCTTGAACATCTAGATCATTAACTGTGTCAAACTGGGTAAAGTCTTTGTGAGTTTTTCGGATATGGTTGCCCAGTTGCTGTCTCAAGTTTACACGGCAAGAATTAATGAAGTTGGGAAACAAACCCATGTTCATCTCCGACAAGGATAAAATTCTTTGGCGCAGTGATCTTCCAGTGAGTTTACAAAAGCGGAGGAAAGTTCAAAAACTAAAAAGCTGTTTGACTCTGGAAAATCCATTCCATGGGCGAATAGTACGTAGATGTAATAAGGAACGTTCGTACATCATGAAACTTATTGAACAAGCTAGATAGAGCAGTTCTGTAATTTCTCATGATGCTTCGAAACCTTAATTTTCTTTACGTCTACTTCACGCCAAAACGCACTCCCCTCGAACCTTCAAAACCTCAGAGTGATTACTCAAACTCTGAAATGCAATTTACTTTGGGTAACCAAACCTTTTTTTAGTACTACTTCCTTTGTTCTATAATTTTTTTTTCTTTGGAGCTTAAATTTTTTTTTTTTAATAATTAGATTAATTTAAATAATTTTCATTGTATACTCTTCATTAATATATGGTCAATGTCGATATTGACAAATTCCAATCTTCAATAAATTATACTGGAACATTGAAAAGACTGCAATATAAAAAATCAAAATTGATTGATTGAGAACGGGGAACCGAGATAATTAGTTGAATTTTTTTAATAAACTTAATTTGGTATTGTTCCATATAACTCAATACCCCTTTGGGAGAAAACTGTATTATAATTGGGAGAAAAAGAAAACCTGGATTATCTTTGTGCAACAGAGATGGTATTATTTTAAAATGGTGAGTAAAATTATAGTTTTGTTTATTATTTCTATTTTAAGTTGAATAATATATATATTTTTAAATTAGTTAAAATTTTAATATAAATTAATATAATTATATTAACGTACTATATTTTGTTAATTTATTTTTATTCAAATTTGTTTAAATAAAATAAGAAATCTAGTTTCAAAATTGTGTTGCGTGATACTCAGTACTGACATTCAAAACTTTTGCATAATATCGTCATCGAAGATTGAAAATTTCACCGGCGGCACATATATTATTCTGCATTTGAATTGTGCACTTGATGGATATCTCAATAAATTTTAAATTATTCAGAAAACTTATTACTTTTATCAAGTGAATATCGTAGAAAATATATAGAATTGATAGTCGTGATTTAGAAAATATACTTTAACTTTTTAAATAAGAAAAAATGGAAGTTTGTTACATGCTTTTATATTTTTTTATATTTTCTCTATTTGAAAGTCATTTATGATAGTTTCAATCATGATTAGGCATTATCTTATTTTTCGATATTTGGATCAACATAAAGTTAACCTTTTGAGTTCTTCGGGTGAATGTAAGCCAGATTAACTTATGAAGCCAATTTCGACTATATCAATGTTATTACAACTAATTTTAGAAATTGATATTCCAATTTTCAGCCTCTCGTGCTCCTTTTATCTTCAGAATAAGAGTCAAACTTATCCTCTTTGACATTTACTAAATTCAGTTCCTTTTTTGAATAAATCAGAATATGAAAAGTTTCAAAATCATTGACGTATGGACACGCCACTTCACCATGCTCTTTTCCGGCAGACCACTCTTCATCATCGACCACTATATAAATAGTCCGCACGCCAGTTTTTTGTCAAACAATTGCATTCACACCCGGTGACGGACAAATGTCGTCGTATTCATCAAGAAATAGTACTGTTCCCATGAGCACCGCCTCCAGCGATTGGGTCGATCGGGTAAGCAACATCTTCAGAAAGGAGATGGCATTCCCAATCGATCACCTTCCTCCCGTTTCGGTCTTCCAAGTGCCCAAAACTTTAAGCATTCAAAAACCAGAGGCTTACACTCCTCAGCTCCTTGCTTTGGGACCGTACCATCATTTGCGCCCAGAGCTCTATCCCATGGAGAGATACAAACTTTCTGCAATAAAACATATTTCTTCGCCAGAGCAGATGTTCCATTTTCAGCATCTTGTCATCAATAGGTTGAAGGAACTGGACCCATTCACTCGTGCATGTTACAGCAAGTTCCTAGAATACGATGAAGACACCTTGGCCTGGATAGTCGCCATTGACGGTTGCTTTCTTCTTGATCTCTGGAATTCTTGTCTTGATTCAGATGATGGAATAACGGATAAAAGTCCTCTGATGAACAACACTTTAGTGACAATTGACATCATGATGCTCGAGAACCAAATTCCATACATTCTCTTGATGGAAATTCGCAAGTCTCTCCATCTTTGTTCCTTTCATGACTATAACGAGGAGGATCCGGAGTTGTTTGGAATATTAGTTGAATTTTGTAAAACACAATCCCCTATCAAGATCAGCAATGTTGATAATAGAACTCAATCTAATACTAGACCCCGACATCTGTTAGATCTCATGTATCGCTTAATTCTAAATACAAATAATCCTGTTTCCTTTGTTAGCCCATTAGAAGATTATGGTTCCATGAGAGAAGTTCCAATTTATATAGGAGATGAGCCATCATCAACCTCGATCGGATCATCTAATTCATCCTCAACTTCAACGGATCAAGGGAAAGATTCTGAGGCCATGCATAACGTCGGTGCAATCTTGGACCTGGTACAGTCCCTGGGAAACACACAAACAGAATCCATTCTGAAGCCGGTGCAAGTTATAGCTAATATTCCCTGGTCTTCTATTTCTGGGTTGTTCAGGAAAGGAACCCTACACGAGCATGGAGAGAAAAACTCCTCCTCAGATGATGAAATCTCAATCCCATCCGTTTGGTTCCTCTGGAGTTATGCTGAGGTGCAATGTCGTCCCATTTTTAATGAAGGAATCAAAGACATTAGGTTTTCCGAGAAAGAATCAACCTTGTACCTTCCCGTCGTAAACTTGAACTCCACGTCGGAAGTCATATTCAGAAACTTGGTAGCGTACGAAGCCGCAATGTCAAAATCAGGCCTTGAGTTTGCACGATACATAAACCTCATGAACGGGATAATAGACACGGCAGCGGACGTGAAGCTACTGAAGCAAAACGGAGTCATCTATGGGGCGTTAACGGATGATGAAATTGCGGACCTCTTCAATGGAATGAAAAGGTTCTACGTGAGATCTGATCAGATGTCTAATATCGACATTGCGATTGAAGACGTAAACAGGTACTATGATCAAAAGCTGGTAGTAAAATTGCGGAGGCTGATCAAGAAACACTTGTCTGCTTCATGGAAAAGTCTGGCTGTACTTTCCACAATGTTGATCTTCGCACTTCTAAGCTTGCAGTCGTTTTGCCAGGTCTATACATGCAGCCGATTCTGGATTTCCAAATGAGTCTATCGAACGATATTTGGGCTGCAATTTTTTTATTCTTTTGTTTTTTCTAATACCTAATTTAATTAACCATATTGTTTCCTTGTTCCTCAAGGATGGAATTGTAGTGCAAGGAAGGGAGCTAGAGAGCAATAACCCTTGCTTAGATTATTATTATCTCTCTCTCTCTCTCTCTTGTATTATTTCATAATAATTTTATATTAATTTGTATTTGCTTTATTTTCTATTTGGTGATGCTGACTGGACTATTTCGCCTCTCCCCTATCCGGCTAATTTGCGCAAGTTTGTCACCTGCCAAGGGGAAGTTAGATGCCTTTTGAATTGTAATTCTTTTTACAGGTGGGACTTGACTTAAAGTTGGGATTCATTAGTTAAAACAAAAACGGTGCAGAAATAATAAAGGGTATTTAACATGGAAGTTTGTTAATGAGTCTGGCTATGCCTATTTTGGGGACCCTCACACGGCTTAATTTCCATATTGAATACAATACAATTTTTCAATGAGTTGTTACAGTACTTGATCGAAATTTTATAAATTCAATCAACAGCTTCGATTACAAGTCCCCTTTAACTCAAAGATTCCCTCCAAAATAAGATCCTTATGATATGAACAATAGTCTTCTTGCTGAAGAACCTTGTTGTTGACTTGATTAATACTCCATTCTCTCGAATGATGCTTTGATGAATAAGGATGATAATTTTGGCGGATTTAAATAAGAGAACTTGATCTTCGTTTGAAGATGTAACTTTTTATAAATGTGCAATCAGTTCATGATGATAGAGTTGTGATACTGTAGGATTTTCGTTGTTGCTTGAGTACATTAACCTTGCTGCTTGATGTCTTATTGATGGAGCTCGAAAACGATCTCCGAGTCACCCTGAACCGTTATGGTGCCAGCGATCACAACCAGAAGGCAAAAGATTAGATCACTGGAGTTGGTTGTCGCTCTAAGGATAACTCCGATGCCTAAGTTAGTATTTCGAGAGAGTAATCTTTGAGTAAAATTAGCTCAATTTGTCTCTGAACAATGTGTGAGTCAGTAAGTCTCTAGTCGAGAGTTACAAGCTCGTTAATGACCTTTAAACCAACATCTTGACCTACCTATGAATGCCGAAGGTCTAGACTATCATTTTAGAAGGTCACGATGAGTGATTATAGGTCATAGCATGTGTTAAAAGTCAAAGATATTTAGTCACGACATGGAAGATGCATCAGATGGACCTTGTCGGGTCGAAGGTCATGGTCCGGCGAGACCTCTCCCAAGCTCATTTTAAGGTCGGTGACCTAGAAGGGCAGTGGGAAGAAGGTCGTTGCCCGCTTTCCTCATGTGATTTAGACTTTCAAATATTTGGATTGATACTTGGGCCCGTTCGAGTTGGTCTATTCGAGTTATGCCCATTTCTCCCATTATTACCCCTATTGGGGCCAACAAGCTTATAGGTCATGGGGCCTAAGTTATCATCTTTAAGTCCCGACCTCTGAAGGGTCTCTTCGTTTTCCATAACGGCTAGTTTTGGAGGTGACATGCCTCATCAATTTTTAGTAGTTGTCTCTTCCTTCTCATATATAAATTAAGAAGCTTTGAAGAGTCTAGGATTTACTAAAAACTCTCTTCTACAAACAGAATTCCTTGCTTGCAAAACTATCTCGAGTTTCTATCTTCTTGAACTCTCTTTTTCTTTCTATTCGGCGAATTCTCTAAAGTTAGAACACTTCTCCTTACAATTTCTCAAGAATTGACAAGTGAGTTGTCTCTTCTCTCTTTACCTCTTTTAGAAAATTTCCATCTTTTGGCCTTTCTCAAAAAAAATGTCTTTAGAATCCTTCACCCTATCGTCTTCCTCTAGCATCCCTTCTCTTGGCACAAGATAGATTTCAAGGGCTCTTCCTTCTGCCAATTTTGACAACGAGGTATAATACTAGCCTCCCATTACTGCTAGGGCTCCTCGTGTTAAAAGCAAAGTATATCATCCCTTTGAACTAGAGGCCTTCTCTTTTTCATCCTCCTTTGGTCCCTCGGAGATTTTTCAGATTGGTGGGGAGAGGGGCTTAAATAGGGATGAGATAGCCGTTCCTCAGGAATTAGAGCATCCCCCTAGTAGATGTATTGGACACATAGTCCATCACTTGACCAATCTCAGGGATGGCATTTTTTTGCCATACTTGCATCATCTGTTCTTCGATACAGTCCGCTTATGGAATCTTCCCATAGCTTCGCATGTCCCCAATGCTGTCCAGACCATAATAGGATTCATAGCTACTTGCCACCTATATAGGGTTTCGGTTTCCTTGGACCTCTTTAGGTGTTTTTTCAACGTCGGTATTTTCATAGCTCTGACTAGTGTGGGGTACCTCTAGTTTAACAATAGATATAAGCTATTAGGACCCTTTCAATCTTCAGGAGGACTTTGGAAGGACTCTTTCCTTTTCGCCAAACATCTTCTAGAATATCTAGTTGGGGTCAAGCCCTCCTTGGACTAGAATCTTAATGAAACCGTTTATAATGGCCTTCCTACTTTGTCCAATGAGCAAAAGAGGGTTAGAATCTTCCTCGTTGAGCCGGCTAATTCGAATGTTAAGAAGATTGGGTCAACTCAATAAGTCTGACCCATTCCTTTTCTTCGCTTTGCTAGATTGGGAAGTCCTGCAAATCGCGACCTCCCTCCCCTTAGGAAACCTATGGGAATTCTTCCTGATAGTAGGGAATTTCTCCATTTTACAATTTTCGATGAATTTCTGTTAATCTTTCTATTTCAAAGTATGTGCTAACAACTTTTTCTTCTCTTTGTTTTGACAGTGATGAGGATTGCATGGTTATAGAACTCCTCCTCTCGTTCACAATAAGGATAGCAATTAAGGTCGCTGTCCTTTCGAGCTCCTTCCGGCAGCCTTGGTGTTTCTTTTGCTGTTCTGGCTACTGCTTTGGCAATTGGGGAATCCTTTTTTAGGATCCCCATTCCCCAGTCTTGGACTAAAAAGGTGGTAATGGCAAGTCGGATTCAGAGTGCTACAAAGAGGAATGACAATACAACGGCCTTGCAGGCATCTGAGCGGGGCCTCAAAGATTTTAATCTCTGACTCTCCCCGCTTCGGCCCCACCCCCAACTAGTCCTCCTAATAGGAGAAGGAGCTCCCATTGACCTCTTCTGGGAAGGGGACAGCACATGCAACCTCCAAGCAGGGGTTAGACTTTAGTGGCTGTGCTGCTGAAGAGCTCACGGAGACTTTAAAGCGGTTGGGGAATCTTTCCTTGGACTCTCATTTTGATGAGGAGACCGCTTGATGGGTCCCTGACCTTGCCATGGTGTCTTCGGACTCCCTATTCTAGTGGACACATTCTCCATCATTTCTGATGAAGTGTGCACCCCCCGTCGATCGGGACATTTGCAGACAGCTCACTGATGCACAAAGTCACTTTGGTAAAGACAAAACAGTTGGGCTGATCAAGGAAAGGTTCCATGGGCCTGGAATTGATAGGGACGAAAAAGACTGTCAAGAGGTGCTGAATTTTCGAAGTTACGAAGGGAAGCAGCAATAATTAAGGATTGTGTACTCCACTTCTAATTCCGACTGAACCATGGAATGATGTATCTATGGACTTCATGTTGGGTTTGCCGAGGACTCAACGAGGTTTTGATAGTATCATGGTGATAGTTGATGGGTTTAGTAAGATGACTGTGTTTGTGGCATGTAAAACAACCATGGATGCAAGCAGGATTGAAGACTTGTACTTCATTGAGGTTGTTTGAAAATTTGGCCTTCCTTAGAGTATTGTGTTCGACAGAGATACCAAGTTCATGAGCCATTTCTGTCGTGAACTGTGGAATAGGCTTGGGACTTAGTTGAAGTTCAGTAGTCCATACCACCTGCAGATGGATGGGCAAACTGAAATGGTGAACAGAACTTTGGGCAATATGCTAAGGGTGCAAGTTAAAACTTTCGATACTTGGGATTCCATTGTTCCCAATATTGAATTCGAGTTCAATTGTTTAGTGAATAGGTCTATGAAGTTCTCGCCATTCCAGATTGTGTATGTGCAAAATCTGAGAAGTCCTATTGATCTTGCTATACCCACCGAGGTGTAGGTTACAAAGAAGGTTGAAAAAAGGTTGGCTGATCTTAAGTCCATCCATGTGACAGTTAAATCGAAGTTGGAGGGTTCTTATGAGGCGCACAAGGATCATGCTGACCGGACTCGTTGAGATGTTCAATTTGATGTTGGTGACTTGGTTTGGGTTTCATTTACCAAGGATCGATTTCCTGTAGGCCAGTACCACAAGCTTAGGGATAGGAATTTGAATCCTTGTCAGATTCTGGAGAAGTTGGGAGGTGATTAATACAGACTCGAGTTGCTACATGACTACAGTATCTCCAAATGTGTTCAATGTGCAACATCTTTCTCTCTTTCATGGAGACAACTTGAGCTTGAGGACTAGCTCCTTTCAAGAGGGGCAGCCTGACACAGAGCTGGTGGGCGAACCATAAGGTTCGGGTCAGGTGGTTCATTCTGTGCAACCCTTAGTTCCGCCTCCAACATCCTCTCCATGCCAAACGGAACGATTGAAGTAGAAAACTTGAAGAGCAATTTGTCCGATGGCAATTGGAGTTATTTATAAATTATTTTTTTCCCCTCCTTTATACCGAATTCTTATTTTGGGTTATTGTTGGAAATGCTCCTTGTTTATGTTTTATTTTCGGATAGGTTTAGTAGGGCAATTCAGTAATTTTATTAATTATTTAGCCCTGGGTATTTAAGCTCTAGTTTTCCTGTGTTGCACGACATTTTGGAAGAACAGAATTTTTTTTTCTTTTGAAATTTTGCTTGGATTCCTTCACTTCTTCCTATAGCTACTTTTGACTAAAGTTTGATTATAGGAGAAGAATCTTTTAATCTTGTCTCTTAATCCTTTTTGTTAAACAAAAGATAAGATTCCCAATCCTCAAGTTCTGACAAATTTATCAAAACTTGAGTTGTCTGAATTGTTCCTTTCAACCATAACAAACCCTAGCTCGCTACGACCGCTAGTGTCAATTGGTATCAGAGCTGAGATCCACGATGTCAAGAGGTAACCCTGAACAAAATTTAGCTGACCTAGTAGAAGCAATGCAACAACACAGAAAGGAGTCAGTTTGAGAAAGAGAAGAGTTGTGGAGCAAGTTACAACTAGAAAAAGAAAGCCGAGATAGACAGTTGCAAAAGTTGATGCAGATGGTGCAACAGTTAGCAATCCATCAATCACTGATTAGACTAGAATCCGCTGGAAGATATGATGGGGAAGCTGTTGGACGTGAGGAACACCGCGAACTGCCTCTAGGAGCCACAAAGGGTTTTCCCAAGGGGTGCAAGAGGGGGATACTACCATCCAAGAGACCAAGAATGTTGATGGAGATCAAGGAGCGTACATGGCATGGGATAATTCATGGAAGATCTCATATGAAGATGCTTATGGAATAAAGAAGTTTATGTACAAGAGCTT